>JBBPMJ010000160.1:0-57852 GCA_038090255.1 Austroboletus niveus
AGAAAAGAGGATAAAAAGATGGAGAATGGATGGAAAGATGAAAATAGAGGAAATGAAAAGATGAAAATAAGGAGAATGAAAAAATGGAAAGTGAAAATGAAAAGATAAGAAGTGGAGATAAAAAAATAGAGTGAGAATAAGAGGGAATAAAAAGATAGAAAGTAGAAATGAAAAAATGAGAAGTAGAAATGGAAAGATTAGAAGTGGAAATGGAAGTACATGTATATAGAGAATGGAAATGAGGAGATGAAAAGTAGGAATGGAAAGATGAAAATGGGAATAGAAATGGGAAAAATAAGAAGATAGGTAGTAAAAATGAGAGAATGGGGAAATAGGGAGTAGAAATAGAAAGATAGGGAGATGCAGAGTGGAAATGTGAAAATATGAGAATAGAGTATGAAAATGTTATGATTTGTTGGGCCCCTCTTTTCTTTTCCCTACATTTACTCATCGCATGTACCAAAGGACCTTGACCCTTGCTGTTCGAACCCTGCTTGGGTTCCCTTCTTTTTTCATTTACTTTCTCATTCCCACTTACTTATTTAGCATGACTTATTCGCAGTTGTATTATCCATACTTATCCAATGCCATTGCATCCACTCTGTAGTGACTCAGCTTCTTCGCAATTCCATTGCTTTCTTTCGCTGACTCACTTTCTTCCTTTACTTACCCTTACCATTTGGCTTGTGTATATAAACCCTCAATACTCAGATGTATTCCCCATCTTAGACCTCCTGCAACTTACCTAGTATCTTGGAATTGCTCTTGGATCCTCAGAGTTCTACACTGGCCGTTATACTCGACATAGTCAAGTGCAGGTCTGCAGAGGTTCAAGGGGCTTACTGCCGCTATACAGCTGACAGGACGAGGGGGTTTGATGAAGTAGTTCCTTGACAGGGAGGCTAAGACCGGCATAAGACTAACGTCGGGTCGGAGATAGGTCCGCTCAAGGGTCTTCCTTGGCAGAGGTTCTGGGGACCATTGAGGACTGAGGGATCAACAGGTCTTGGGGACATCACAGAGCTAGCGACAGATCGAGAGTTCACAGGGAGCGTCCACTCAACAGTAGGACAAGGACTGGGGGACCCAAGAGCAACTCCAAGATACTAGGTAAATTGCAGGAGGTCTAAGATAGTGAATACACCTGAGTATCGAAGGTTTATATATGCGAGCCAAATGGTTAAGGGTAGGTCAATGAAGGAAGGTGAGTCAGCGATAGAAAGTGATGGAATCACAAAGAAGCTGAGTCACTACAGAGTGGATGCAATGACATCAGATAATGTTGGTAATACAGCTGCAGATGAGTCACGCTAAATAAGTAAGCAGTATTGCAAAGACAATGGTAAAAGAAAGGACCCAAGCAGGGCTCGAACAGCGAGGGTCAAGGTCCTTTGGCATACAGGGTAAGTGAGATAAGAAAAAGAAAGAGGGGTCCAACGAATTATAACACTGGCCTTAGCCTTCCTGTCAAGAAACCCCCTCGTCAGGCCCCCTCGTCCTGTCTGCTATATAGTGACAGAAAGCCCTCGAATCACTGCAGGCCTATGCTTGACCATGTCGAGCGTAACAGAAAATGGAAAAATGGGAAAATGGAAAGCAGAAATGAGGAGATGAAGGGATGAAAGATGAGAATAGGTAAAATAAGTGGAAATGGATGAATAGAGAGTGAGAATAAAGGGATGGGGAGTGGAAATAGAGAGATAAGAGGTGGAAATGGATTAATGGGATGAGGGAATGGGAAGTAAAGATGGAAAAAATAAAAAGATGGAAAGTGGAAATGAAAAAATGAAAAGTGAGACTGAAGAAGTAAAAATAGAGTGATGGAGAGTAGAAATAAAGGGATGAGAAGTGGGAATAAGAAGAATAAAAAGATGGGAAATTGAAATGTATAAATAAAGAGTGAAAATAAAGAAGTCAATTAGGATCAAAATCAGATTGAAATTAGAATTGAAATTAGAATCAGAATCAGAATCAGGATAGAATTAAATTTAAAATTAGGATTAAAATCAGGAGAGGATTAGGATTAGAATAGGATTAGATTAAGATAAGGACCAGAATCGACATATATAAAATCAGAATAGGATAGGATCAGAATCAGAATAGAATTAGAATTGAAACCAGGATTGGAATAGGATTAAAACTATGACTAATGAAGAGTGTAGCAAAGTGTATAAAAAGTATAGCAAAAGTGTAGTAAAAAAGTGTAGCAAAAGTGTAGTGAAAAAGCATAGCAAAAGTGTAGTGAAAAAGTGTGGCAAAAGTATAGCAAAAGTGTAGTGAAAAAGTGTAGCAAAATGTAATAAAAAAGTGTAGCAAAAGTGTAGTGAAAAAGTGTGGCAAAAGTGTAGCAAAGGACTTGTATGATTTTGTTCTGAAAAAGTCATGTGATCCTGGGAAAATTGTGCGCATTTTTAAGTTTCCAGTTGTCAAACTCAGTTCAAATTTATCTTGACCTCCTTTTATTATCATCATTACTTACCACATTTTACTTTTCATAACATATTATGTTTGATCTTTTGATTAGGTAAGCTATTGTGTCTTTTATTATCTTTTATTATATCTAATATTTTGATTGCAGTTGAAGATTATATTTATAATATTGTATAAGTCTGTATTAAATCTGTAGTTGGTCTGTACAGTCTGTATTTAGTCTGTATTTAGTCTGTACAAGTTTGTACAGTGTCTGGTATACTATATAATCTTGCTAATATATACAGCAGCTATACAGCACTATATAGAGGGGGATCTAGCTATGAGGCTATGTGTTATGCTTGTCATAGTCAAGCATGGGCCTGCAGAAGTTCAAGGGCTTACTATCACTATACAGCTGACAGGGACAAGGGCCTGACAAGGGGATTCCTTGACAGGGAGACTAGAGACCATCATAGAACTAATGATGGATTGAAGGGAGGATCCACTCAACAGTAGGATGAGGACTGAGAGACTGAGGGCAATCAAGATACTAGGTAGATTGCAGGAGGTCTAAGATAGCGAATACATCAGAGTATCGAGGATTTATATACACAAGCCAAATGGTTAAGGATAGGCAAAGAAAGAAAGTGAGTCAGTGATAGAAAGCGATGGAATTGCAAAGAAGCTGGAGTCACTATGGAGTAAATATGATGGCATTGGATGAAGGTTAATAATACAACTGTGGATGAGTCATGCTAAATAGGTAAGTGGTAATGAAAAAGCAATGGTAAAAGAAAAGGACCCAAGCAGGGCTCAAACAGCGAGGGTCAAGGTTCTTTGGCATACATGATAAGTAAATATAAGGAAAAGAAAAGAGGGGTCCAATGAATTGTAACATTATCCCTATTATATGGATGAGGCTGTGACGAAACCCTAATAATCCCCATTGAAGGATCTGGTCTCATTGGCATCAGCTTCAATGCTGACAAAGAATTCATAGTCATCCACTGCCAGTGGAGAGGGAGGGGGAGTGGGGACCTGACAAGGAATCCAGTCATTGGGGCATTGGCCTGATGGAATTGGATGGCCTTAACATGATGAAAAGGAATGTAAGGAATGGGGGGACTGCTATATAGACAAGTCTGAAGAGAAGAAAGCAAATGTGCGAGGGATATGTGGGCACATGGGGCACAAACATTGGGGGTGGCCCAGGGATTGCCTGTGGTAAATGGGACATTGGTAGAGCAGGCAATGAGGATGGTGGTGTCCAAGACATCAGCATTGGTAGCAGATGTCGTGATAACATGGATGATTGGGAGATAGGGATCAGACTCCTTGATTTCTGGCCCAGTAATCATTGATGTGGTCTAGGACAGTGATTTTGTAGGTGGTGAGGGGTTTGGAGGATACAGAAGGGGTGTAGACATGGACGTTGCCTGTAGTGGCGAGATTTTGAAGATATTGATCGATGTTGATAATGAAGTCTGTCATGTCCAACTGATTCATCAGCTGGATGAGGTCATGCTCGAGGGTCTGGTGGAGATGAAGAATGTGGAGGTTTGCCAATGCTTGAGCAGCAGAGGCAGTGGGGGTGGCAGTGGAAACAGTGATGTGGAAGTTCATTAGAAAGAGATGGTATATCAGGACTGTTACAATTTGTTGGGCCCCTCTTTCCTTTTCCTTACCTTTACTCATCATGTATACCAAAGGACCTTGACCCTCACTGTTCGAGCCCTGCTTGAGTCCTTTTCTTTTACCATCACTTTTTCATTACCACTTATCTATTTAGCATGACTCATCCATAGTTGTATTATCAATCTTCATCTGATGCCATTATATCCACTCCATAGTGACTCCAGCTTCTTCGCAATTCCATCGCTTTCTATCACTGACTCACTTTCTTCCTTTGCCTACCCTTAACCATTTGGCTTGTATATATAAACCCTTGATACTCAGATGTATTCGCTATCTTAGACCTCCTGCAATCTACCTAGTATCTTGATTGCCCTTGGTCTCTAAGTCCTTGTCCTACTGTTGAGTGTATGCTCCCTTCATATCCTTGACCTATCACTAGTCCTGCAATGTCTCTAGACTTGTTGATCTCTTGATTCTCAATGGTCCTCAGAATCTCTGCCAAGGAAGATCCTTGAGTGGACCCCCCCCACCTTCAGTCCGTCATTAGTCTTATGATGGCCCTAGCCTCTCTGTCAAGGAATCCCCTTGTTAGGCCCCTTCGTCCTATCTACTGTATAGTGACAGTAAGCCCTCGAACTTCTGCAGGCCTACACTTGACTATGTCGAGTGTAACAAAAGGTCTAAAATCTCCCTTGATCAGCTACATATCATCATATAAGCTACCACCATTGCCCACCAACATCCCAGAAACACTAGACCCTATTCTGACTTCGTGTTGAGAAGGAAAATCCTTAACTCATTGAACACCGATGAATCCTCTTCAAAGAACCCCATCGATACCAATAAAGACCTTGTCATCTCTCAACAACCTAAGGACCTAGAACTTTCCCATCGACTCTCTGCAGTGCTTAATATCCCCAGAGTACCCACTTCACTGTCCCCAACCCCAGTCAATTGCCAACTGGCATTTACCCTGCCCCCACCCCCATGACCACCCCCAACCCAGGTTACCATGATGACCAAACCCACTGAACTCTGCCTTGGAGCCCCTGATGCCTTTGACAGCTCTTATGCTAATGTCATGCCCTGGATATCCATGATCCAAACCTACCTCATCATAAACAAGCCCATTTACAATGATGATGACAAGAAATTTACCTACACCCTGTTCTACATAAAAAAGGACTTGGCCACCATTTGGGTGTCCACCTTTTGGAAGAAAGCCATCACCACCCAAACCTTCGGGAAGTTCTCTGACTTTCTTGTCAAATTCAAAGGTGTTTTCAAGCACCAGGATACCAAGAACCAAGCCATTAACTGGTTTCACTCAGAGCACCTTGTTCCCAAGAAAAACAGATCTTATGGTCCTGAACTCATTCGGCACATCGCTGAGTTCAGAAACAATATTGCCCTCTCGGGCATCACTGATCAGAATGTCCTGATCAACTACTTTGCCACTGGCATTCTCTCCCTCCTCTCCCACCACATCCTCTCCATGGACATGGTTCCCACCAAGGTTGATGAGTGGTACTTGAAGGCTGTCCATTTCCAAGTCCAGAACAATCAAGCTCAAATTATTGTTAACCAACACCACATTCCCTTTCACTCCTACCAGTCCTATTAGACCCCCTCCACCTCCTCCTCTTCCCAGAAAACCCATGATCCTGATGCCATGGACATCAATGTGGTCAATGTCCCCAGACCCCCCAAGCTAACTTTTGAAGAGTGGGAGTGATGCTTCAAGGAAGGACATTGTCTATGATGCAGGCAGAAAGGCCACCAGGCCAATGCTTGTGTCAAATTCTCCAAGGAACCTCATAAGACTTCAGTCAAATGAGTTGAACAGGTCGACAATGACCTCCCCAAACTCCAAGCCTGTGATGATGATGATGATGACCTTACCATTTGTCATGTCCAATTCACCCTCCCAAAGAAGAATTTTTAGAATGGAGACCTTGACTGATGCGGAACTCTCCTAAAGTACAATGTGTAAATGTATCTACTCTGCCTGGTTCAATGCAAATACCTGTCCAAGTCATTGTACCCTCACATACATTGAAAACTGTTGACACTTGCACCCTCATCGATAGTGGCACTGATATCTCTTGCATCAATTGGGGCTTTGTTTACAAGAATAAACTTCCTACCACCCCTTCTCAACATCACCAACCTCAACCAAGAACCTACAGACAAAGGAGGAGTTTGATTCTCCACCAAACTCTTTATTTACATTGAAGGAACTTGATCTTTACCTCAAACTCAAGAAATGCAACTTCACCTCCAAGGAAGTTGAATACCTAGGAATGATCATCAAACCTGGTCAACTCACCATGAACCCCATTAAGCTTGATGGGATTGGGTCCTGGCCCACCTCAAAGAAACTTCACGATGTCCGCTTCTTCCTCAGCTTTGCCAACTTCTATCATTACTTCATTCCAGATTACTCCTCCATTGCCTGCCCCCTCATTGACCTCACAAAGAAAACCAGTTCCTGGGCCTGATCTCTCGAATGTCAGAAGTCCTTTGACCATCTCAAAGAACTCTTTCTTGCCTGCCCAGTCCTCCAACTCCCCAATCTCTCTGCTCTGTTCACTATGGCAATGAACACTTCCAAGTTCACCTCTGGCACTATCCTCCTCCAGACTGATACTAACAGGGATTGGCATCCCTGTTCCTATCTCTCCCAGTCATTCTCACCAGCAGAATGAAACCATGACATCTACAATCAGGAACTCCTTGCTATCATGTGAGCCCTGAAATTCTGGTGCCATTATCTCCATGGCAGCTCCCACTCAGTCCAAGTATTCATGGACCACAAGAACCTGACCTACTTTCAGTCAGCACAGAATCTCAATTGCCGATAAGCTCGTTGGCTTCTCGACCTTGCAGATTTCAATCTGACCATGATCCATGTCCCCAGTAAACTCCTTGCCGGTTCTGATTCCCTCTCCTGCTGCCCTGATCTCCTCCCCTCCAACAACACTGACAATGAAGGTGTTACCCTTCTTCACCTTTTCTTGTTTATCAGTGTTGTTGATGCCATGCTCAAAGAACATATCACATCTCACTCAGAGACTGACCCTTTCATCCTCAAGGCCCTCCAATTCCTTGATGGAATCATTCCCCCCGCCTTTCTGTCTCACCTCTCCAATTGGCAATACGAAGACGGCATCCTTACTTTTCAAGGACGCATCTACATTTCCCCTGATGAATTCCTCTGGTGCTCTATCCTCCAGTGCTGCCATGACCATGAGACCGCTGGTCACCCTGGTTATCTCAAAACTCACCAGCTCGTTGCTGCTGAGTTTTGGTGGCTGGGCCTTGCTCAATATGTATGCAAGTATGTCGAAGGTTGTGCTTCGTGCCAGCAGCACAAAGCCAATACCCACCCCACTGTCCCTCCACTCATCCCCATCCACTTCACTTGCACCTGCCCCTTCCAGCAGATCTTGTGTGATCTGATCACTGATCTCCCCACCTTCTTGAGCTTCAATACTCTCTTTGTCATGGTCAACCATGGCCTTACTAAGTCGACCATGACCTTACTAAGGGGGTAATTCTCTGTCCCACCAAGAAAACCATCACCGCCAAAGGGGTTACATCACTTTTTTTTCACAAAGTCTTCCTTCAATTCAGTCTCTATGACAGAATTATCTCTGACTGAGGCCCACAGTTTGCCTCTGCCTTTGCCAAAGAGTTGGGACGCATTATCAACTACTCCCTCACACTTTCCACTGCATATCACCCCCAGACTGATGGTGAAACCAAACAGGTCAACCAGGAAGTTGAGACCTATCTCTGCATCTTCTGCAGAAGCAACCCCACCATATGGTCCAAATTCATCCCCCATGCTGAGTTCACTCACAATTACCACCCCCACTCTGTCACTGGACAAACCCCATTCTATCTCATGATGAAATACAAACTCCATGCCCTCCCCTCAGTAATCTCTGACTCACATATCCCTGCCATCAAAGATTGCCTCAAATCCCTCATTGCCACTCACAATGAGGCCCTTGCTGCCCATGAACTCACTCACCAAGTCATGGTGTTGCAAACCCACTGCTCCTTTACCCCTTTCATCAAGGGATCCAAAGTTTGGCTTGAGGCCAGAAACCTCAAACACTCTGTTGTTAACCCAAAGTTTGCCCCAAAATGTGAAGGACCCTTTACCATTGTCAATATGCTATCTCCTATCACCTACGAACTGCACCTCCTATGATTGTGGAAAATCCACCCAGTATTCCACGCATTCCTCCTGTCCCCCTATCGCAAAAACCCTGTACATGGGCCGAACTATCCCTCCCCACTGCCTGACCTTATTGATGGACATGAAGAATATGAAATTAAGAAAATTATCTGACATCACAGACCTTCATCCTCCCATTTCTTCCTGATCCGATGGAAGAGATATACCACTGAAGAAGACTCCTGGGAATCTGAACAGAACCTATGGAACTCTGGTCCCCTTCTTAACAACTATAAATGTTGTCACTCAATTTTCTCTGTCTTCGCCCAAATGAAACTCCTTCCAATCATGTCCATCATTCTCTCCACACCCTTACCCACCCCCAGTGATGTCCCCTCTGATGTCGCCGAGGCTGGCTGGTCCACAACCACCCAACTCAATAACCCCTTCGAAATCAATGACACTCCCGTCCCCATTCCTCCCCCCTCTCTGATTCAATGCCTCTGCAACAACGTGGAAGGTATTTCCTCTGCATGGCCTGGATTTGGCTGAACCCACCCTGAACCCCTTATTTCCACTACTATACCTATTTCCCTCACCCAACAGATCTCCAACTGTCTCACATGCCTCCCATTGTCCATACCCTCTGCTGCCTTACCCAACCACCTGACATCCCTTGATGATGATCTCACTGCCACCATCACCACCGAACTCCAAGATTCTAGTCTCACCATGGTGCTTGACACCCACATGGAACCCCACTCTCCCTTTGCCCTTATATATCGTCTCTTCCTGACAAACTCCCACATCGCTGTCTCTGCTGCCACTCCCACTGTCTCTGCTGCCCAAGCATTGGCAAACCTTCACATCTGTTACCTCCATTAGACCTTGGAGCATGACCACATTCAGCTGATGCATCAGCTGGATATAACTGACTTCATTATCAACATTGATTGTCAATATATCTCCAAAATCTTGCCACTACAGGCAATGACCATGTCTCTACTCCCTCTGCATCCTTCAAACCCCTCACTATCCATGAGGTCACCGTTCTTGATCGTGTCGATGACTACTGGGCCAGAAATCAAGGAGTCTGGTCTCTACCCCCCAATCACCTGCATTATCATGATGCCTGCTACCAATGTCAATGTCTTGGGCATCGTCATCCCCATTGTCCTCTTTATCAATGTTCCATTTGCCACAGGCAATCCCCGGGCCACCCCCAATGCTCATGTCCCATGTGCCTACGTATCTCTCACACATTCACATCCTTCTCATTGGACTCATCAATGCACCAGTCCCCCCACTCCTCACATTTCTCCTTCTTACATTGAGGTCATCCTATCCCATCAGGATGATGCCCCGATGTCTGGATCCCTTGTCAAATTCCCACTCCCCCTTCCTTTCTGCCGGCAGCAGATGATTACGAGTTTTTTGTCAGTGCCAAAGCTGATGACAACAAGACTGGGTCCCACCATGAAGACTATTAGGGTTTCGTCATTGCTTCACCCATACAACGGAGGTAATGTTATGATTCATTGGGCCCCTCTTTTCTTTTTCTTACCTTTACTCATCATGTATATCAAAGAACCTTGACCCTCGCTATTTGAGCCCTGCTTGGGTCCTTTTCTTTTACCATCGCTTTTCATTACTGCTTACTTATTTAGTGTGACTCATCTGCAGTTGTATTACCAACCTTTATCCAATGCCATCACATCCACTCCATAGTTACCCCAGCTTTTTTGCAATTCCATTGCTTTCCATTGCTGACTCACTTTCTTCCTTTGCCTACCCTTAACCATTTGGCTTGTGTATATAAACCCTTGATACTCAGGTGTATTCACTATCTTAAACCTCCTGCAATCTACCTAGTATTTTGGTTGCCCTCGGTCCCTCAGTCCTCATCCTACTGTTGAGTGGATGCTCCCTTCATATCCTCAACCCATTGCTAGTTCTGCAATGTCCCTAGACTTGTTGATCTCTTGATCCTCAATGGTCCTCTGCCAAGGAAGACCCTTGAGCAGATCCCCCCCATCTTTGGCCTGTCATTAGTATTACAATGGCCCTAGCCTCCCCGTCAAGGAATCCCCTTGTCAGGCCCCCTTATTCTGTCTGCTGTATAGTGACAGTAAGCCCTCAAACTTCTGCAGGCCTATGCTTGACTATGTTGAGCATAACAAGGGTGAAGGGGGAGTGGGGTTCCATGTGGGCATCTAGCACCATAGTGAGACTGGAGTCATGGAGTTCAGTGGTGATGGTGGTGGTGAGATCATCATCAAGGGGTGTCGGGTGGTTGGATAAGGCAGTGGAGGGTATAGACAGTAGGAGATGGATAGGGTGATTGGAGATTATTGGGCCAGGGGAATTGATATCATAGTGGGGACAAGGGGTTCAGGGTGAGTCCAGCTATAGCCAGGCCATGCAGAGGGTATGCCCTCAGCATCATTGCAGAGGCATTGAATCAGAGAAGGAGGTGGGACAGGGATGGGAGTGATGTTGGTTTCAAGGAGGTTGCTAGGGTGGGTGGTTGTGGATGAGCCAGCTTCTGTGACATCAGAGGGGATGTTGCTGGGGGCAGGCAAGGGTGCAGAGAGGGTCATGGACATGATGGTGAGGGGTTTCATTTAGATGGAGATAGGGGAGATCAAGTGGCAACATTTATAGTTGTTGAGAAGGGGACCGGAGTTCCATAGATTTCATTTGGGTTCCCAGGAATCCTCTTTGGTGGTGTATCCCTTTCATCAGATCAGGAAGAAACAGGAGGACAAAGGTCCACGATGTCAGATGATCTTTTCAATTTCATATTTTTCATGTCCATTGATAAGGTCAGGTAGTGGGGAGGGGTAATTTGGCCCATGTATGGAGTTTTTACAATAGGGGGATAAGAGGGATGCATGGAACACTGGGTGAATTTTCCACAATTGTGGGAGGCATAATTCATAGGTGATGGGAGATAGCACCTTGACAATGGTAAAGGGTCCTTTGCATTTTGGGGTGAACTTTGGGTTGACAATTTTTTTAAAGCATTTCAGGTTTCTGGCCTCGAGCCAGACTTTGGATCCCTTGGTGAAAGGGGTAAAAGAGTGATGGTTTTGCAATGCCATGACTTGGCAAGCGAGTTCGTGGGCTGTAAGGGCCTCATTGTGGGCAGCAACAAGGAATTTGAGGTGATCTTCAATTGCGGGAATGTGTGAGTCAGAGATGACTGAGGGTAGGGCATGGGGTTCATATTCCATCATGAGATAGAACAGGGTTTGTCTGGTGACAGAGTGGGGGTGATGATTGTGGGTGACCTTGGCATGTGGAATGAGTTCAGACCATGTGGTGGGGTTGCTTCTGCAGAAGATGCAGAGATAGGTCTCGACTTCCTGGTTGACCTGTTTGGTTTCACCATCAGTCTGGGAGTGGTATGTGATAGAGAGCACAAGGGAGTAGTTGAGAATGTGTCCCAACACTTTGGCAAAGGCAGAGGCGAACTATGGGCCTCAGTCAGAGATGATTCTGTTGTAAAGACCGAATTGAAGGAAGACTTTGTGGAAAAAGAGGGATGCAATTCCTTTGGCAGTGATGGTTTTCTTGGTGGGAGAGAGAATTATTTCCTTAGTAAGGCCATGGTCAACCATGACCAAGAGAGTATCGAAGCCTGAGGAGGTGGGAAGGTTGGTGATCAGATCACAGGAGATCTGCTAGAAGGGGCAGGTGCATGTGGAGTGAATGGGGGTGAGTGGGGGTACAGTGGGGTGGGTGTTGGCCTTGTGCTGCTGGCACAAGGCACAACCTTCAATGTACTTGCATACATATTGTGTGAGATCAGGCCATCAAAATTCAGCAGTGACAAGCTGGCAGGTTTTGAGATAACCAGGGTGACCAGTGGTCTCATGGTCATGGCAGTGCTGGAGGATAGAGCACCAGAGAGATTCATCAGGGGAAATGTAGACACGTCCTTGAAACATGAGAATGCTGTCTTTGTACTGCCAATTAGAGAGGTGAGACTGAAAGGTGGAGAGAATGGTTCCATCAAGGGATTGGAGGGCCTTGAGGACGAAGGGATTAGTCTCAGAATGAGACGAGATGTGCTCCTTGAGCATGGCATCAACAACATTGATAAAGAGAGATGGGGGAAGGAGGATAATGCCTTCATTGTCAGCATTGTCAGAGGGGAGGAGATCAGGGTGGCAAGAGAGGGCATCAGGACCAGCGAGGAGTTTACTGGGGACATGGTTCATAGTCAGATCAAAGTCCACAAGGTCTAGGAGTCAATGAGCCTGGTGGCAGTTGAGATTCTGTGCTGACTGGAAGTAGGTCAGGTTCTTGTGGTCCATGAATACTTGGACTGGGTGGGAGCTGCCATGGAGATAATGGCACCAGGATTTCAGGGCTCACATGATAGCGAGGAGTTCCCGATCATAGATGTCATGGTTTCATTCTGCTGGTGAGAACAACTGGGAGAGGTAGGAACAGGGATGCCAATCCCTGTTGGTATTGGTCTAAAGGAGGATAGCACCAGAGGTGAACTTGGAAGCATCTGTTGTGATAGCAAATGGAGTGGAAAGATTGGGGAGTTGGAGGACTGGGTGAGCAAGAAAGAGTTCTTTGAGATGATCAAAGGATTTCTGACATTTGGGGGACCAGGCCCAGGGACTGATTTTCTTAGTGAGATCGATGAGGGAGTGGGTGACAGAGGAGTAATCTGGGATGAAACAATGGTAGAAGTTGGCGAAGCCAAGGAAGGAGCGAACATTGTGAAGTTTTTCTGGGGTGGGCCAGGATGTAATCCCATTGAGCTTGACTGGGTCCATGGCGAGTTGACCAGATTTGACGATCATTCCAAGGTACTCAACTTCTTTGAAGGTGAAGTTGCATTTCTCAAGTTTGAGGTGAAGGTTGAGTTCCTTCATGCATTGAAGGACATGCTTGATTCATTCAGTGTGGGTTTTCTCATCTGGGGAGAAGATGAGAAGATCATCCATGTAGATGACAAGCCATCTTTCAGCAATCATATCATGGAAGGAGTTGTTCATGAACCATTGGAAGGTGGTGGGGGAGTTGGTGAGACCAAAGAACATTATGGTCAGTTTGAAGAGTCTTTTATGGGTGATAAAGGTAGCTTTCCATTGATGTCTGTCTTTGATTTGAATGTTGTTATAGCCTCATTGGACATCGAACTTTGTGAAGACCTTGGCATCATGGAGTTTGTTGATGAGGTCGGAGACTAGAGGGAGGGAATAGGCATCATGAACAGTATGTTCATTGAGATACCTGTAGTCCTGGCATGGATGGAGTCCACCATCCTTCTTTTTGATGAAGAAGAATGGGGAGGTTTGGGGGAAATTCAAGAGGCAGATCTTGCCTAAAGCAAGATTTTCATTGAGGAAGGCTTCCGTAGCCTTGCACTCATCTGGGGAGAGAGAATATATCTTGCCAATCTTTGGAGTGAAAGATTTGTGAAGGTTGATCTCATGGTCATAGGGGCAGGAGGGAGGTACATGATGTGTGGCTTCTTTAGAAAAGACGGAGGCAAAGTCAGAGTATTCTGGGGGATGGGTGACCTTGGGTTTGGCCTTTTCAGTGGCCATGGCTAACTTGATAGAGTTCATAAGTTTGGCAATAAGAGGATCACCCTTGGGAATGAAATAATCATATCATATGATGCAGTTGATGATATAGCTGTTATGAGCACAGTGGATGTACTGAGGTTCCATCTCATAGTCAAGGTATTCATAGAGTTGTCCATCATAGACAGAGTCTACTTGGACATGGCAAGGGGGTTGAGGGGAGGGCTTGAACTGTTGGAAACGAGTTTCATATTGGTTCAATTTGACTTTGTGGAGCATATAGAGCTCTTTGGATTGATTGGTAGACTTATTGATGAAGAGAGTCTAACCGAACCAGTCGATGGTGGGGTTTATGGCTTTCAACCAGAGGAGGCTGAGGATGAGGTTTTGTCGGCCACAATCCATGACATAGAAGAGGACTTTGTGGGCAAGTCCTTTGATGTGGACAAAGAGTTTGGTGGTGAAGCAAACTTCTCCTTTGTCTGTGAATTCTTGATTGAGGTTGGTAATATTGAGGAGAGAGGGAAGTCAGGTGGTAGAGTGCTTGTTTTTGCGAACAAAGCCCTAGTTAATGCAAGAGATATCAGCACCACTATCAATGAGGGCACAAGTGTCAACAGTTTTCAACATGTGTGAGGAGACAATGACTTGGACAGGGATTTGCATTGAACCAGGCAGAGTAGATACATTTACACATTGTATTTTAGGAGAGTCCTGTGTCAGTCGAGGTCTTCATTCTAAAAATCCTCCTTTGGGAGGATGAATTGGATGTGATGAATGGTGAGGTCATTGTCGTCATTGTCATCGCAGGTTTGGAGTTTGGGGAAGTCATCATCAATCTGTTCAACTCATTTGACCAAAGTCTTACGAGGTTCCTTGGGGAATTTGACACAAGTGTTGGCCTGGTGGCCTTTCTGCCTGCATCATAGGCAACATCCTTCTTTGAAGCATCACTCCTGTTCCTTGGGAGTTAGCTTGGGGGGTCTGGGGACATTGACCACATCGACGTCCATGGTGTCAGGATTGTGGATTTTCTGGAGAGAGGCGGAGGAGGTGGAGGTCTGATAGGACTGGTAGGTGGGAGTAGAATGGGTGCGGTGTTGGTTAATGATGGTCTGGGCATGATCATTTTGAACTTGGAAATGGACAGCCTTCGAGTACCACTTGTCGACCTTGGTGGGAACCATGTCCATGAAGAGGATGTGGTGGTAGAGGGGAGGGGGAATGCCAGCAGCAAAGTAGTTGATTAGGACATTCTGATTGGTGATGCCAGACAAGGTAACATTGTTTCTGAACTTGGCGATGTGTCAAGTGAGTTCAGGACCATAAGATCCATTCTTTTTGGGGATGAGGCACTCCAAATGAAGCCAGTTGATGACTTGGTTCTTGATATCCTGATGCTTGAAAGCACCTTTGAATTTGACAAGAAAGTCAGAGAACTTTCCAAAGGTTTGGGCAGTGATGGCTTCCCTTCAAAAGGTGAACACCCAGATGGTGGCTGAGTTCTTCTTCATGTAGAACAAGGCATAGGTGATTTTCTTATCGTTGTCATTGTAAATGGCCTTGTTTATGATGAGGTAGGTTTGGATTGTGGATATCCAGGGCATGGCATCAGCATAAGAGCTGTCAAAGGCGTTGGAAGCTCCAAGACAGAGTTCAGTGGGTTTGATCATCATGGTGACCTGGGCTGGGGGTGGTGGCAGGGTAAACACCGGTTGGCAATTGACTGGGGTAGGGGACAGTGGTGTGGATACTCTGGGGATGCTAAGTGCCACAGAGAGTTGATGGGAGAGTTCTAGGTTCTCAGGTTGTTGAGGGATGACGAGGTCTTCATCAGTATCATGGGGTTTTCTGAGGAGGGTTCATCAGTGTCTGATGAGTCAAGGGTTTCCCTTCTCAACACAAAGTCAGGATAGGGTCTAGGGTTTCTGGGGCATTGATAGGCAATAATGGTGGCTTATGCAATGATAGCCAATCAAGGGAGATCTTAGACCTTTTGTTATGCTTGTTGTAGTCAAGTATAGACCTGCAGAAGTTTGAGGGCTTACTGTCACTATACAGCTGACAGGGACAAGGGCCTGACAAGGGAATTCCTTGACAGGGAGACTAGAGACTGTCATAGGACTAACGATGGATCAAAGGGGGGGGGGAGTCTGTCCAAGGGTCTTCCTTGACAGAGATGCTAAGGACTGTTGAGGATTGAGAGATCAATGGGTCTAGAGACATTGCAGGACTAGTGACAGATTGAGGGTATGAAGGGAGTGTTCACTCAACAGTAGGATGAGGACTGAGGGACTGAGGGCAATCAAGATACTAGGTAGATTGCAGGAGGTCTAAGATAGCGAATACACCTGAGTATCGAGGGTTTATATACATGAGCCAAATGATTAAGGGTAGGCAAAGGAAGAAAGTGAGTCAGCAATAGAAAGTGATGGAATTGCAAAGAAGCTGAAGTCACTATGGAGCAGATGCAATGACATCAGATGAAGGTTAGTAATACAACTGCAGATGAGTCATGCTAAATAGATAAGCAGTAATGAAAAAATGATGGTAAAAGAAAAGGACCCAAGTGGGGCTCGAACAGTGAGGGTCAAGGTCCTTTGGCATATATAATATATAAACATAAGGAAAAGAAAAGAGGGGTCTGTCATATCCCTAATCCTAGCCAACTCTGGTCCTCCAATCCTCAACTCCTGTCCTCTGCTTTTCTGTTCCTCCGGTACTCTGGTACTCCGGTTTTTTGTACATTCTAGTTACATTACTCTTTGTTCTCCTTTTGTACTAGTCTTGTCTCTTAGATTTCTCCAATCCTGTGTTCACACAGCTCCGCTTATGTTTCCCTTCCATCTCCATTTCTCTGGCTCCACTTACTTACGTTTTCTGTCATTGCCTTTGTACACTGCCTCCGACCTCCATATATATAGTCCTGTCATGTTACCTGTACTTTAGCTAGTTATTGACTTAGACAACCCAGACATTTGACTTCCCTGTCTTCCTTTGCTCCTTTTCATTCTCTGCTTCTTTGAAATCTAGGACCACCAATGATCCGACAAGGGCGCAGCACTCCACTCTGAGTTGCTGAAGCCAAAGTCCCACTAGTCCCCCTTTCACCAAGACAACTTCAGAATTTCTCGGACCTCCTTTGGAGTTCATCCACCAAGTCCGGCCCAGTCTTAACAGGGTCCAACAAATCATAACAGATCCAGTTCAACTTTCATTTGCTATCTTCTGAAGTTGTTGGGGTGGTGGTTAGAATATGACAGCCCTCTGATGGTGTCAGCCAGATTGGTAAACATATCTCAGGGATTTTTGTCATCAACATTATCATCACTGTCTTAACCTTTAGAGCATCTCCACCAGGGTCAGGAGGGTCACTGGGAAAGTTATTGTTTTCTTCACTGGATAGTTCAAAGTCATCTTGCTTGTAGTAGTCCAAACTGTTGTCATCTGGGTCACTGTCAGGGTCATCACCATGGCCTGGAGGTGGACACAGAGGTGGTGATATATTAAAATCACCAGAAAATGCCTTTTTCATTTCATTGTCATACATATTTGAAAAGTTCTTTGATGCACATGCTGAGTGGTGGAAAGCATGTGCAAGAGGCAGAAGGGACTGGTTATGAGCAGAAAAGCTTTAAAATTGATTTAACTTTAGGAGTATAACAAAAAGTGGTGAAGAAAGAAAATGAGTTTGGCTGAGCAGCTGCTTTGTGCTCCTGGGTTTACCAGAAATGAGAGTAAGTCTGCATGACATGAGTAGTCATGTGTGATTGACAAATGATATGGAGTGTTACAAGCAAGTGCTCTATCTCCTTGTTACTCTCTAATGATTCAAGCAAGAGACTTCCCTAGGAATGTTACTGAAGTCTGTTCTCTGAAGACTTTGCTCTTTCTGAGCACATGTCCATTTCCATTATTATCGAATCATGTGATTTCACCTTTCCCTTTTCTTAAATTGATTCCATGTGTTTGTATTTGCTATTCGACATGGACCTCCACCCTCCTGGTCTTCTCTCTTTATAGAGATCTAGTTTATTCCTCTTCCATTCCAATGACATCACAAGGCCCCAGTTGACACCATGTGTTCCCAGTTAATGTTCCCATTCTAGATCATCTGAAACTGTATAAATACTTGATATTTACATTGTGTATTTCCAGCTAGATCTGCACAATTATATGTAGTATTTAATCTCTTTCTGCCTGAGTCTGGAGTCTCAGAAGTGACCCCTTGGATCTCTATAGAACTTAGTGCTGCCTTGAGAACACTGAAAAATCAGACATTACACATGTGTAATAAAAGATCTAGCTCTCATCATATCTCTGCTATTACACAGCAAGAAACTCCCACTATCTGCCCAACATTTCATACAGATACAGGAATGACCCTTAGAATGAGGACTCTGATGAAGAAGATCAAAGGAAACATTAAAGATTAGAAAATGTCTCTGGTATTCTCAGAAGGAATTAACCACACTTCTATTTTGATCCTCTTTCCAACCTGTTATGCTCGATGTAGTCAAGTGTAGACCTGCAGAAGTTCAAGGGCTTACTGTTGCTATACAGCAGACAGGACAAGGGGGCCTGGTGAGGAGGTTCTTGGACAGGGAGGCTAAAGCTGTTGTAGGACTAATGACAGGTTGAGAAGGGGTCTGTTCAAGGGTCTTCCTTGGCAGAGGTTCTGAGGACCATTGAGGATCAAGAAATCAATGGATCTAGGGACATCGCAGGACTAGCGATGGATTGAGGGTATGAAGGAAGCATCCACTCAACAGTAGGACAAGGACTGAGGGACCAAGGGCAATCAAGATACTAGGTAGATTGCAGGAGGTCAAAGATAGCAATTACATCTGAGTACTGAGAGTTTATATATGCAAGCCAAATGGTTAAGGGTAGGCAAAGGAAGAAAGTGAGTCAGCAATAGAAAGTGATGGAATTGCAAAGAAGCTGGAGTCACTATGGAGCGGATGTGATGGCATCGGATAAAGGTTGGTAATACAACTGCAGATGAGTCATGCTAAATTGATAAGTGGTAATGAAAAGGTGATGATAAAAGAAAAAGACCCAAGTGAAGCTCGAACAGCGAAGGTCAAGGTCCTTTGGTGTACATGATAAGTAAAGGTAATGAAATGAAAAGAGTGGTCCAATGAATCATAACACAACCCAAATCCCTCTGACGTGGCAGAACTGAAAGCAGGACTCCCAGAAGAGTTCTTTGGAGAAGTCTCTGATACCAAATACTGGATCAGTGTTATGTCTGGTTCCACTGGGGTCCAGGTACATGACTCTGGAGTACTGGAGTTATACTGTGGTCAGAGCAATGTTGGCTTCATCTTATGTGGTGCACCCTTGCCCAATTATGATGTCACTAATTTACAAACAGAGTAGACTAGAGGTCTGGAGGGTTGAAGATGAGTTATCAAGACTCAGATGAGAAAATGCTGAGATGAGATCAATGGCAAAGTTGGGAGAAGTGGGAACTAAGATGATATTCAAACTGATATGCTAAAACAAAGTACAGGAGTTTATATACAGAGGAGGGAAGTTCAAAAGAAGTATGGTATAAGCTGGAGAAACAGAAGTAGTGAAATACTGGTGCAGTGCCAGTTCATAGCATGGCTGGAGCTGTGCTCCTTTCCCTGAACACTGCATGATAGAATGGAGACTAACTTAATCAAAACAAAAGAGTATAGGAAAGTAACATAATATAACATACACAGAATGAAGATGACAGAGATGGAGTAGAAGGAGAAGTTAAAGGGAACATATCACTGGGGGTGACCAGATAGTGCTGGAGGAGTTCAGAGTTGACTTGGAGAATTTCTGAGATATGACAATCAGAGCCATGGATGTGTACTTTATAATGAACAAAGACAAGTATGATGACTTAAAGAAGATCTATACCACTTTCAACAGGATATTAAGAGAGTGAGGAAAGCAGTTTGCTGAAGCTGCATATGAAAACTTTGACAATGGTGCTGTCACCTCTAACAAAGCTACTTGGTTGGAGTTCAAAAAAGATTTTCTGGAGATTTTCTCAGACAAGCAGAGCACAGCAGATTCCAGAAGGAAACTGCACCAGATCACAATAAGAGGAAAAGGTCTTGAGTTCCTTAACAAGTATAACACTGACTTCTGACTTCTGACTTCTTGTTTTCAAATCAGGCATCTTGGATCAAAATGCCCTGATCAAATACTACATGAAAGAACTAGACCCAGATTTTACTGAACAGATCATTGGAATGGAAAAAGAACTGGAGTCATGAAAGGAATGGTCAGAGAAAGCTGTAGCCTTCACCTGACAACAAGATCAGATTAGAGATATTTGAAAAGGAAGAATGGGATCTGAAAGAAGTGAATGAGATGCAAATGCAATGGATGTGGATATTTTACAGTCCATCTCTCTAGGATGACAAATGCTCTCCTCTACTGAAAGGGCTTGCCACATCAGGGAAAACAGATGTTTTATCTGCCACAAAATAGGATGTTCTACCTGAAACCACTTAAGAAAGGAACCTCTCCCCCTCCTTCTCACTCCCCTTATAACCAAGCAAGGGTACAAATCCTTGAAACTCAGAAAGGACTGGTGGATGAATATGTAAAGCAACTAGATAAAAAGCATGTTGATGAGAAAAAAGTACTGCAGGTATTCAAGGAATGCTTTGAAGAATCTAAAAATGAGGAAACCATTTCAAAAATAGAATTCAAGAATAAAAGATTCATGGGTTTTTAAAGAGGGAACAGAAAATGGTTAACTGCTCCCCTAACCTTTTTTCTGTACTTGTATCAAGCAACTCAAAATCAATACTTATTACTATCTTGCTTGAAAGATTCAGAAGAACCATTGCTGAAACCACTGCCTTAATCAATTGTGGACAACAGGATCCTTTATCAATCTAAACTTTGCACAAAGATGCTTCTTACCAATGGAATGAATAGAAAGACCCATCAGGGCCATTAACACTAATAAAACCATCAACCAGGCTGAATTTATAAGATTTCATACTATCTTTATCTTTTACGTCTGAGGGGTCATGAAAACACAGAAGTTTTATCTTCTCTCTGCAAGTAAAGAGAATGTCATCTTGGAAATGAACTGGCTCCAGGAACAAAACCCCAACATTGACTGGGCAACAGAGAAAGTGACCCTTTCTGTCCCCAATTGAAGTCAAAACTTCATCTTGAAGGAAGATGATGAAGATGAATGAAAATACAGATACCTTCAAAAGAATCCAGACTTTGAACTCCATGCTGCATACTGTGATCAATATGAAACCACAGAAGAATACATCTTGAAAATAATACTCTCCACAGAGCTTGAGATAGAGAGAAAGAAAGAAAAGAAGGAACTATCTAACAGATATCAGGAATTCAAAAATGTGTTTGAAGAAACCCCACCAAACATTCTGCCCCCATCTTGACCCTATGACCACACTATCAAACTGAAAGAAAGCTTTGTTCTCTGAAGAGTACAGGCATATCTCCTATTCCTCCCAGAAAAGAAAGCCTGTAGGAAGTTTGTGAAAGAAATCCTGGCCAATGGGTGAATAAAACCATCACAATCCCCTCAAGCTGCTTCATTCTTCTCTGTCGACAAGAAATATGGAAAGCTCTACCCTTACCAGGATTACAGGTATCTTAATAAGCATACAGTTAAGAATGCCTATTCTCTCCCAAACATACAGACCATTGTGGAACAAATAGGGGGTTTGTCAACCTTCACCAAGATGGATATCCAATGGAGATATCACAACATCCAGATAGTACTAGAGAATCAATGGAAAGCTACTCTCATCACTTCCTTTGATCTATTTGAATTAATAGTAATGTTTTTTGAATTATGCAACTCTCCAGCCACATTCCAAGCATTCATGTACAATACATTTGCAGAACCTAGCAGAAGGATGGTTAATCATTTACATGGATGATCTCACCATCTACTCCTCTGATCCTTTGAAGTACAAGAAATAGACCATTAAAGTCCTTGAACAACTCCGAAGTTTGAGACTTAGGTGCAAACTCCAAAAATGCACCTTTGATTCCTCAACCATGGAATAACTTAGACTAATCATCAGGCCAGGAGAACTTGTGATGGATGAAACCAAACTTCAAGCAATTGAAAAATGGAAACTGCCAACTTCAATAAAAGCAGTAAGATCCTTTTTAGAATTTTGCAACATCTACCACAGGTTCATTCCTAACTTTATCCAAAAAATCACCTCTTTAAACAAACTCACTCAGAAGGACTTTCCATGAAGATGGAAAGAAAAAAAAAAAACCATTTGAGAAAATAAAAAAGATATTCTCTATGACTCCAGTCCTGAAACAATCAGACTCAGAGTATCTCTACTATGTCATGATCAATGTGTCCCTCCTAGTCACAGGAGGATACTTATGCAGAATGACAGCAATGGAAATCTGCATTCATGTGCCTATCAATTCATCACTCTATCCAGTATAAAGTGAAACTATGACATCTATGATTGTGACTTCTCATGGTCATTCATGCCCTAGAGGACTGGCACCACCATTTGTTAGGAGCCCATCATGTGGTTCAGATCCTCACTGATCACAAAAATCTCACCTACTTTTGAGCCCCCCACAGACTCTCTTGATGACATGCCTGGTGACAAATGTTTTTGCAGGATTTTGTCTTGTGATCACACACATAACAGGCACCTGCAGATGCCCTGTCTCAAAGAAATGAGGTCTCTACTGATGCTGACAATGACAAAATGATTCTTCTATCCAATGATCTCTTTTGTAGAGCTATTGACCTAGCACTGATAGAAAAGATCTTCCAATTGATCCCTTCTGATCTCTTTATCCTTACTACCCTCCAGCATATGTACACAGACACATCCCTTTTACCCTGCACCAAATTATCTGACTGGACCTTCGCCAAGGACAAACTTCACTTCCAAGAACACCTTTTTATCCTCAAAGAAGCTTGACAACAACTGGTCCAGGATCTACACTATGCACCTATCATGGGTCATATGGGACATTTCAGAACTCTGGCTGCTCTGAAAAAAGACTTCTGATGACCAGGAATGTCCATCTTTATACAATGGTTTGTTGCTAAATATGCAACATGTCAAGCCCACAAAGTTAACACCTATCCCACTTCCCCTTCCCTAATGCCCATTGCCTCTTCAATTCTTCACCCATTTCAACAGGTCTCAGTAGATCTTGTCTTTCTTCAGTGAATAATTTTGATTCTGTTATGGTTGTGGTTGACCATGGTCTTTGAAGAGGGTAATTTTATGCCCTTGCTCCAAAACAATTGATGCACAAGGAGTTGCTCAACTCTTTTTTTGACCATGTCTTCAAAAGTTTGGACTCCACAATCAAGTTATCTTTGATAGGAGATCACAATTCACCTCTGTATTCACCAGGGAACTGGGCCAACTACTACAATATGATGTCACCCTATCCTCAGCATACCATTCACAAACAGACAGAGAAACATAACACTTTAATCAAGAGCTAGAAACTGTTATGATTTATTGAACCCCTCTTTTCTTTTCCTTACCTTTGCTCATCATGTACACCAAAGGACCTTGACCCTCACTGTTTGAGCCCCACTTGGGTCCCTTTCTCTTACCATCACCTTTTCATTACTGCTTACTTATTTAGTGTGACTCATCCACAGTTGTATTACCAACCTTTATCCAATGCCATCGCATCCGCTCCATAGTGACTCCAGCTTCTTCACAATTCTATCACCTTCTATTGTTGACTCACATTCTTCCTTTGCCTACTCTTAACCATTTTGCTCATGTATATAAACCCTTGATACTCTGGTGTATTTGCTATCTTTGACCTCCTGCAATCTACCTAGTATCTTGGTTGCTCTCAGTCTCTCAGTTCTTGTCCTACTATTGAGTGGACACTCCCTTCATACCCTCAATCCATCGCTAGTCCTGCAACATCCCTAGACCCATTGATCTCATGATCCTCAACGGTCCCCAGAACCTCTGCCAAGGAAGACCCTTGAGCGGACCCCACCTTTCGATCTGTTGTTAGTCCTACGACAGCCCCCAGCCTCCCTGTCAAGGGATCCCCTTGTCAGGCCCTTGTTCCTGTCAGCTGTATAGTGACAGTAAGCCTTTGAACTTCTGCAGGCCTACGCTTGACTATGTCGAGCATAACAGAAACCTAAACTAATCCTAATTCAGGACATGAAGCATTCCACAAACACCTGTGGGAATTTCACTTTGCTTTGGTGAGAACAAATAAAGTACAAACTCTTGGCTACACCTTTGTTCACAGGGTCATGTGATTTGGGTCACATGCTATTAAGATACATCCATTTCAAAACAACAATACCATTGCAATAGTTTTGCACATTTTCTTAAGTACATTGAAATCAAGTGTTATGTGTTTATGTTTGGCAATACAAATAAAGATACACATACTAGGATCATGTCTGAGTTTAAAATAATTCACACACATCTTTATTTCCAACCATAGCCATCATGAAATTTATCTCTCCTATTCAAAAACAAACAATCCTTTTTATGCTTGATGCTGGCCAATCTGCCAACTCTATTGCATCTGCTACTGGTCTTCATTTATCTACTATATCCATAATATGCTTCAAAGAGCATTCTGAACTTCAAAAAGCTGCTGGAGATTATTCATCCAAGTTTTCCTCTACTAATATTCATCATACTATTCATCTTATTTTCTTTGGGAAGGCAGAAAATGCTGCTCAGGTAACCAAGGCACTCACCAATATAGTCAATCAGTATTTATCTACTTCCACAGTGTGCAGGCACTTGAAGAAAACAGGGAGGAGAGTTGTGGTCAAGTCAAAATGTCTTCTTCTTTCAGCCAAACATTGCAAGGCTCATCTAGACTTTGCCTATGCTCATAAGGATTGGACTCTGAAGGACTGGAAGAAGGTAGTATGGTCTGATGAGATCAAAATCAATCACCTAGGAATCAGATGGATATAAGTGGGTATGGAAAAGGGCAGGGGAAGAGCTCAGTGATAGGCAGATGAAAGATATAGTCAAGTTTGGAGAAGGTTCTTTGATGATATGGGGTGTATGACTTGGCAGGGAGTTGGCTATGCTGCCAAGATTGATGGAAAGATGGATGAAGACATTTACTTTCAGATTTTGAAGAATGAGCTGCTAAATACTTTGCAATTTTACTTCCTGACATTATTTTTCAGCAGGACAATAACCTCAAGCACAATTGTAGGAAGGTGAAGAATTGGCTTCAAGAGCAGGATTTTCAAACTATGGTATGGCCTGCACAGTCTCCTGACCTAAACCCAATTGAGCATCTCTGGGATTATCTCAAAAGGGGACTTGTACATCATAAAATCTCTTCTAAGGGAATCCATGAATTGTGGGAGAGAGTTCAGATTGATTGGAAGAAGATAGCATTTGAGGAGTGTCAGAAGTTAATAGAAAGCATGTCAAGAAGAATTCAAGGAGTTATCAAGACAAAGGAAGGGTATACCAAGTACTAATATATCCAAGATATCAAAAGATGCAAAACTATTGCAATGGTATTATTGTTTTGAAATACATAGATATATCTTAATAGCATGTGAACCAAATCACATGACCCTGGGAACAAAGTTGTAGCCAAGAGTTTGTACTTTATTTGTTTTTACCAAAGCAAAGTAAAATTCCCACAGGTGTTTGTGGGGCACTTCACACCCTGGATTAGGGTTAGGCATTGCAATAGTTTGCACCTCATTGTATCTTTGAATCTTTTGCAACAGATCAACAGATCAATGGGTCCAGCTTCTTCTGCTGGCTGAATTTCATCATAACTCAGCTATTCACTCAGTTACTTGGAAATCTCCATTTGAACTAATTATGGGATATTGTTATATCCCAGATTCTCGCTAAGTCCCCTCCACTTCTTCATGTATAATACCTCCACTATTTATTTCATCCCTATGATCTCCGTTTCTCTGTATCTGCTTTCCTCTTATGCTCATGTATATTATATTATGTTCCCCTTTGTTCTCTTTGTAGTATAGTCTTCATTCCATCACTGCAATGCTCAGGATAAGGAACACAGCTCCAGCTGTGCGACTGACTGGCACAGCAGTGATACTTAGTTTCCTCCATCCCTCTGACCCTGGCTTTACTACATTCAGACTTTAACCTCCATATATAAACCCACTGTACTATGTATGTCTTAGTTCTTCAGTTTGAATATCAACTTAGTTCCATTCTCTGTTCTTCCCTCCACCATTGAGTTCATCAACAAGTTCTCTTGCTTGAGTCTTGATGACTCTTCTCTGACCCCTTGTCACTCCATACCTTCACTTCCCTTGTAAATTAGAGACAATGGAACTGAATAAGGGCACACCACATAAGATGAAGCCAAAATCCCTACCTCCTCCAACCAACTCTCTGATGAACCTGTACTTAACAGTATATTTGAACTCATGCTTGTCTGAGTTGCCATTCCTTCTCTTCAACAATCAACAATCACCCATGGCCACATATACCATACAGATGCAATCCCAATTGCAGATGCACCAGGCCTCTGACAATGAGCATGCTTCGGCCGCTCCCCCACTATACCATCTGTTATCGTTTTTTGCTAGTTCATGTTGTGGTTCAGCTGTCGTCGACAAGTTCCACAGTTTCTTCATTCGTTAGATTTTTGCTTCCATATCACAGGCACCATGTCAACTGAGGTCTCCAATTTCAGGCACTCACATCGAAGAAGTCATCAATGAGGGTGACAAAACAGACAGCTCCCATATAAAACAGCCCCTACCTGGCGGTTTCAACACACCACTGCACCGTTGTCCTCCTCCACATGATGATGAACCTTCAGATCTGTTATGATTCATTGACCCCCTTTTTCCTTTTCCCTACATTTACTCATCACATGTATCAAAGAACCTTGACCCTCGCTGTTCGAGCCCTACTTGGGTCCCTTTCTTTTACCATTGTCTTTTCATTCTCACTTACTTATTTAGCATGACTCATCTGCAGTTGTATTACCCATACTTATCTGATGCCATTACATCCACTCCATAGTGACTTAGCTTCTTTACAATTCCATTGCTTTCTATCGCTGACTCACCTTCTTCCTTTGCCTACCCTTAACCACTTGGCTCACGTATATAAACCCTTGTTACTCAGGTGTATTCCTTATCTTAGACCTCCTGCAATTTACCTAGTATCTTGAAGTTGCTCTCAGGTTCCCCAGTCCTCGTCCTACTGTTGAGTGGATGCTCCCTTTGAATCCTTGATCCATCACTAGTCCTGTGATGCCCTTAGATCCGTTGATCCCTTGGTCCTCAATGGTCCCCAGAACTTCTGCCAAGGAAGACCCTTGAGCAAACCCCCTTCAACCCGACATTAGTTCTATGTTGGCCTTAGCCTCCCTGTCAAGGAACCCCCTCATCAGGCCCTCTCATCCTGTCTGCTGTATAGTGACAGTAAGCCCCAGAACCTCTGCAGGCCTACGCTTGACCATGTCAAGCATAACAAGATCATGATTCCGATGGGTTTAACCTGGACAAACTTAACCTGCCAGAAAACAATGACGATGACTATCCCACCAGTGGTCCCCCAGGATCCGGTGATGATCCCAACCCTGGCAACAGGCATGACAGTGACAAAGACGAAAATAAAAATGTTCTGGTCCCGCAGGACGTGCTCACCAATTTGGCTAATGCCATCTGCAGATTGTCACATGCCAATTGCCATTCCGCCGAGTCCAGAAGCCAGCAGACCAAGGTTCACGAGCCTGACCAGTTTGATGGCATGGAGCTGGTGCAAAGTGTCACACTTGTCCCTTTGGATATGCACATAGGCAGTAGACCACCAGACACAGATTTGTCTCTCACTCTGGTTCTCAGCAAATGCTTTGAGCTGCTTAAAAGCATTGAAAACATTGGATTTGGCCTTAATGGATAGGACAAAGTGAAATCAGCTGAAATCATCAATGAATATAACCCGGTAGCAATACCCAGAGAATATGGGATAAGAGACAACATGTACATTGGAGTGGACAAGTTCCAGAGGTCAACTAGCATGAGATGTTAATAAGGGATATGAATTGGCATGCATTTTGCCTGCTAAGCATGACTCACAGATGGGATCAGCCAGAGACTTGCTGTCCAACTTCATTCCAGTAACCAGGTTGTGCTCAAAGAGAGAAATCTGCAATGCCAGAGTAACAAATTGAGTGGGAGAGTGGTAGCTAGGCAAGCATACTCAGTGACTGCCTCAATATATCTGTCTAAAAATGCAGCATTGTGACTATTGATGGTGGTGACGAAAAGAGGTGGTCCTGGTGGTCAAGAGAATGACATGTGGGTCGAGTTGATGCTGACCACAAAGGACTTGTGTCACGTTAAATACAGGACAGCAAGGAGGTTGATTCAAAGCTGGGGAACATGTAGGACATAGGAGAACTCAACAGAATGACTGGGTTTTCCATTAATGACTGGGTGGAACACAACTGATCCAACACCAGCAGAGTAGACCACAGTATTGTCTGCAAGTTTGATTGAAACACATTTGGGCATAATTGCACATCCAGTGGTGATGTGAGGTCATATGGGATGTAGCTCCAGTGTCAGCATTCCAATCTGAAGTGGGAAGAATGGGTCTGAGGGATCACTAGATCGAAGAAATGCATTCCCAGCGCATTCCAGGATGTCATGGGGTGTGAAAGCAGTGGTAGGGACATCAGGGCAATGCTGAGGGATGGTATAATGGGAATAATATCATACTGATGCAATGTGGACCAGAGATAGTTGACTTAAAGTGAAGAGGGACCAAGTAGAGGTTGTTCGAGTTGATAAGTCCAACCAGATGTAGTGGACAGTGAAAATAGTGCTACTAAAATGTGGGGCTCATAACCTGTTAACAACTGGATTGACACAGCTGAAGCTCACTGTCAGAATCTATATATTCGAGTAGAATAGATAGCTAAACATATCTGAAGCTCACTGTCAGAAACTGAGAGACATAGATAGTGAACTCCAGGCTACATCTAAAGTGTTAACTTTATGATTTCGCTCTTCTACTTACATTAGTAAGTCACGCTCTACACTAGTAAGTTATGCCTAGTGGTGTAGTAGTGTTGTGTAGTATTAGTGTGATGCTTCAGATGTAGCCCAGAGTTCACTGTTTGTGTCCCTCAGTTTCTAACAGTGAGCTCCAGATATGTTATCTAGCTATTCCTACTCGAATACATAGTTTCTGACAGTGAGCTCCAGCTGTGTGAATCCAGCTGTTAACATAAAGTGCCACACTAATACTACACAACACTACCACACCACTAGGCGTGACTCACTAGTGTAGAGCATGACTCACTAATGTATATAGGAGAGTGAAATCATAGGGTTAACAGGATCGACCAGTTATTGGATCTACATAAGTGGGTATTCATGATAAAGTATTGAGTTGATGGGTCCTTTGAGCATTTCAAGGGCCATTTGATTGCCCAAGGCTTCTCTCGGTGCCCAGGCTATGAATACTTTGAAGTTTTTGCCCCAACAGTCTACCTTTCCACTTACCACGTGATCCTTGCACTTTCTGCAATCCATGACCTTCACTTGTGATTAGTTCTCTAATGCTTACCTGAATGGTGAAATGGACTGCAATGTCTACATGGAGCAGCCAGAAGGATTTGGAGATGATAACACCAAGGAAATGCTGTTTGCTGCAGAAGTCACTTTAGGGAACAAAGCAATGTGGAAATTGCTGGAATTGCAAAATATGCTCCACTCTTGAGTCTCTGAGCTTTACTCAAACATCTTCTGATGCAGTATGTCTTTGTCTGAGGTAATGTCCAGATCATCTGCCACTAGTGACATTCTAGGCCGTCAAGGCATGTGACTTCCTAGAATATAGTCTGTGCATGAGTAAATGAGGTGGCACAGCCTTTTCTCTTCTTGCCATCTCACAGCTTCCTTTTGTTGAGTGCTACAGCCTGCTCTAGCACTCACCTTTTCTCTTCTCTCACTCCTTAAACACATCCCTCAGACTTACTGCCACGGAAGATTCCAATAATATCATCATCCCAGACTTTGCTGCCCCAGAGTTTGAAGAAGAGAGACTGGCCTTCATGGACCTAGATCTCAACCATCAGCAGGCCATCGAGGCTCTCTCCCACCAATGGAATCTGTGAAACCAAGCTGCAAGGGCAGCATGGCAGCAGCAGAAAGATGACGAAGCCACTGCAGCAGAAGTGGCAAGAGCAATCGTGGATCAGACTCACACTGACTATGAAGCAGAGGAGATGCAAGCAGCTAAGGATGAGAGAAAAAAGCACTGCTCCAAGTTCATAACCATTCCAAAGTGTCCTGTCCTAGACAAACTGCCTGTTCTTCCCTCTCTTGTTGCCATTCGCAAACTCAAAGTGGGCCAATTCTGTGAGCTGTGATACTTCACACTAGAAGGTCTCCACACTGCACACCAAACCATGGCTTATACCATTGACGACAACTCCCTTTCCCTTGTCACCTTAGGCAGCAGTGATGGATCCCACAACTTTGTCCCATCTGCTTTCATCAAAGACAAAGTTCCCCCTACCCTGAATGAAAACCTCACATGGGAACAGTTTGGCCAAGCCATGGTACCCATGATCAAAGGCATGTGCAGCAACAGCTGGTAGCCCACATATGTTGACATGCACATTGCCTTTTGGTGCAACATCAAGCAATACAAATGGAGGAACTCAGAGATAGAGATCCAGCAGCACATACTTTTAACGTACCAAGCATTCCATTGCAGACAGTGGCATACAACCCTCAAAGGCCCAGACACCCACAGTATCACAATCATAAATGATGTTGCTCTCAACACCATACACATGCAGATTACAAACAAGATCTTTGCAGAACAGTGTATCTTTCTGAATAAAGAGCACCTGTGCCTAAAAACAATTAAACACGAGCTACAACTCCCTGATCATGTGTAACACCCACTGACCAAGCCCCTTGGCCCCCTTCCATCACATGCATTGACTGGCCCTGCCACATGCTCTCCTCTGCATCAACTGGCTTGTCATATGCTCACATGCAGTTGAATCAACTGGCAACATCAAATGCATCCACCTCAAATGGCATCATATCATGCAGTCACGATGCACTGCCAGCCATTCATTCACAAATCGCTGCCACCATTGAACCGCATACATACACATATGACATCACCCCCATGCCACACATGCATAATTGTGCCACTGCACCCTGTTATCCCACTCGACCCTCATGCCAACCATACCACCATCAGTCCCAGATAACCCAAACTGCTTGGCACAGCATGGGCAAACCCATCACCAAAGGTGCTCCACAGCCAAGCAGTGATTTTGCACAAGCTCATCACTGATTGCTTAGCGGTGTGAAGCATGTAGTCTCTCCCTTCTTCAATGCACAACCATCAGGCCACAAGCGAGATATTTTGCTATGCATGAGAAACTACCCCCAAGTACAGGACAGTGCAGAGAGGATATACTCAATCTGTGCAGTGTGCTTAGGAAAGCACAAGCATGATGTCACCTGGTGTATTGCACCATGTTTGTGGGATGACAAGCATGAATCAAATATGAAAAGGATAGGCATTGCCCTCTTCAACAAGACAGGTTAGCAACTCTGTTCATGATGGCAGAAAGCAGGAGGATGTGCTAATGCACACAGATCCCTTCATGTGTGCTTAGGATATGGAGCAAATAATCATAGAGCAGACTGCCCACTGTCCAGTAATCCCATATAAAGTGATAATGTGGGAGCATGACCTATGCAAAGCTAGAATTCTGCACAAGTATCGGGACATTCCTATAGGCCTCCATAATGGATTTCTCATAGACTTGCCATCACAAATTCCCAATTTCCCCCTAATAAAGAATTCTTTGTCACATACCTTGACAAGTTTCAAAAGATCCTAGACTGAGAACTAATTAAGAAGCGATATATAGAACCTTTCACAAAGGCCAAGCTAGAAATCCACATTGGCCCATTCCAAATGTCCCCCTTGTCCATCATTCCCAAATCCGGGAAACCAGGCAAATTCAAACTCATACATAATTTTTCATTCCTTGCAAATCCTGGTCACAACTTCCCGAACCCATTAGTCAATTCGCACATCAACACAAATGCATTTCCAGCCACATGGGGGAAGTTTTTCATTATATACCTTTTACTCTCATGCCTCCCACCAAACTCCAAACTCGCAACACACAATGATGCAGAAGTGTACTGAACAGTGTCCCTTTACCCTGCCCAGTGGCTGGCCACTGTCATCCATGTGAGTGGTGACTTGTTTTATGTAGATTTGTGCACAGCCTTCGGCACAGCACCATCTGCTGGGCTGTATGGCAGTATCACAGATGCTGGCATCAAACTGCTGTACTTCCATGGCATTGGACTGGTCGACAAATGGGTCAATGGCCACATTTTCATCTGCATCAGAATGGAGCACCTCATTCCTTACAATGAAATCCGCACCGAATGGGCCAAGCAAATAGTTCGATCAAGCAATCCAGAGATTACCTATGGTATTCAAACACCTAGGCATTCCTTGGAAATTTTTCAAAAACCAACTCTTCGCCCAGTCAACCATTTACATAGGTTTTAAATGGGACCTCGAAGCAAAACTAGTGTCTCTGGCCCCTGGCAAAGTTGCGAAGTACCTCATGGCCATCAATTTGTGGCACCAGCATCCATGTCACATCCTCAAAGATGTACAAGAACTCTATGGCAAGCTTTTACATGCATCTGCCATGCTGTTCTGGGGCTGCACTTACCTCACAGGATTGGAGCAAATGTTGCAAGTAGGGCAGGACAAACCTTTCATGCCCCACAGGCCCAGAAAGACCATAGCCTGAGACCTTCAGTGGTGGGCCGAACATTTAAAAAACAGTGATGCCACTCTTCCCATCATCCCTTCCATTCTCTTCTCCAACATTTGCACTTTCTCAGATACCAGCTCTAGCATTGGCATTGCTATTATCATCAGTCAGCAGTGGCGAGCATGGGTCCTTCACCCCAAATGGTGCCACATGTGAGGATCAGCCCACAACGTCAGTTGGGCAGAGGCCATTGACCTTGAACTCTTGATCTGCACCATCAATGCACTTCGCCCCAGAGGATCAAGTTTCATTGCTCACATTGACAATTTGAGCATTGTTGAGGGCTGGTGAAATGGTCGACACCACAATGCCGAAACCAATCAAGTTTTCAGGTGAATCCATGACCTTCTCCTTCTGCCGCATCACATTCATCACATCAGAACCCAATACATACCAAGCGAACAGAATCCAGCTAATCAGCTCTCAAGAGGCATTTACCCCCCTTGCACACTCATTATTCCATACTTTCCCATCCCACCATCCCTCAAACCCTTCCTCACAGACATCAATGATCTCTCCGCAGGTGCAGCCCCCATCCCTCAATAGCATACTCACATCACTCACAGCAATCATGGCTCTGCTGCCCACCACCATGCAAATAAATCTCACCACACTCTCCAACGTGCAGATGCTCAAGTTGATGAACTCATCTAGCAGGAGCTTTACAAGTAAATACCTAGAAGGGCCCCGCTTCAACACATCCCTTCCAATAAATTCTGCACTTAATGTTGTGGAAAAACCCCCCACCACCCATCCCTCTGCCCCACACCCATACCACCTATCACTCACACCCATCCCTTCCAGCCTACACTCACACTATTTAGCCAAAGATTGACTGCACTTGTGGAAGCCTTTCCCTGTGTTGCAACACATCCTGAGTGCAGCAAACTCAGAAAATCATGCAATTCTGGTTGAAGCCGATCTTGACCATATTCTCAACATAATCATGGCATCATGGAATGTCAGTACCAAAGAAACTTATGGAGCAGGACTCCTTGTTTTCCATGTCTTTTGTAACATAAATAACATTTCAGAATCTCTGCGCTGCCCAATCGCCCCACCACTCCTATTGCTCTTTCTCACCAGCTGTGTGAATACCTACTCTAAATCCACTCTATTCAATTTTGTCGCTGGCCTGCAGGCTTGGCATCTGTTACACGGTAAACCATGGACAATAAATTGTGACAAAGTTTGCTTGTTGGTAGAAGGTGCCACCAGACTCACACCCCTGTTCTCAAAGAGACCATAATAAGCCTTATTTGGGTGTGACACATTCCTCTCCTTTATCACATATCTCAATATGAATACTCCATGTAACGCAGCAGTTCTAGCATGCATCACCATCACCTTTTATACAGTGTCGAGATTGGGGGAATTTACTGTATTCGCTCTGAAAATTTTCAGTTCAAGAATACACATTATGCGAGGATGTTACAAGCTCACAACAAACCATGAAGGACTCGAAATCATGGCATTCAAGCTACCAGTAACCAAATGCACACCAGCAAGTGAAGGCACACAATGTGCCCCTATCAAGCACCTATTGAACCCCATGTACTGGTTGGAAAACCACTTTGTGATCAACAATCCTGGAAGTGATGATCATTTATTCGCATGGAGGCACCTGAAAGAATTGTGCCTGCTTACAAAAACTGAAGTGCTTAACCACATCAATGATGTCATTAGCAGTCATATGTAATCTCTCAAAAATCAAGGGGCACAGTTTAAGAATCAATGATACCCTACACTACCTATTACATGTTATTCCATTCGACATAGTCAAGACAATGGAAAGGTTGTTGTTACGATTCGTGGGGCCCCTCTTTCTTTTCCTTGCTTCACTTACCATGTATACCAAAGGACCTTGACCCTCGCTGTTCGAGCCCCACTTGGGTCCTTTCTTTTACCATTGTCTTTGCAATACCGCTTACTTATTTAGCGTGACTCATCCGCAGTTGTATCACCAATACTTATCCGATGCCATCACATTTACTCCATAGTGACTCAGCTTCTTCACGATTCCATTGCTTTCTATCGCCAACTCACCTTCTTCCATTGACCTACCCTTAACCACTTGCCTTGCATATATAAACCTTCAATACTCAGGTGTATTCGTTATCTTAGACCTCCTGCAATTTACCTAGTATCTTGGAGTTGCTCTTGGATTCCCCAGTCCTCGTCCTACTGTTGAGTGGATGCTCCCTCTGAACCTTCGATCTGTCGCTAGCCCTGCGACGTCCCCAAGACCCATTGATCCCTCAGTCCTCAACAGTCCTCAGAACCTCTGTCAAGGAAGACCCTCGAACAGACCCCCCCTCGACCTGACATTAGTCTTACACCAGCCTTAGCCTCCCTGTCAAGGAACTCCCTCATCAGGCCCCCCTTGTCCTGTCTGCTATATAGCGACAGTAAGCCTTTGAACCTCTGCAGGCCTACACTCAACCACGTTGAGCGTAACAAAAGGTCTAAGATCTCCCTTGATCGGCTATCATCGTATAAGCCTCCACCATTGCCCACCAACACCCCAGAAACCCTAGACCCTATCCCGACCTCGCATCGCGGAGGGAAACCCTTGACTTGTTGGACACCGATGAACCCTCTTCGGAGAACTCCAATGACACTGACGAAGACCTTGTCATCCCTCAATAACCTGAGGACCTAGAACTCGCCCATCAACTCTCTGCAGCACTTAGTATCCCCAGAATACCCACCCCACCATCTCCAATCCCAGTCAATCGCCAACCGGCATTTACCCTGCCCCCATCCCCAGCCCAAGTCGCCATGACTACCAAACCCACTGAACTCCGTCTCAGAGCCCCTGACGCCTTTGACGGCTCCTACACCGATGCCATGCCCTGGCTATCCTCCATCTGGACCTACCTCATCATAAACAAGGCAGTTTATGATGATGACAACAAGAAAATTGCCTATGCCCTATCCTACATGAAAAAGGGCTCAGCCGCCATCTGGGCCTCCACCTTCCAAGAGGAAGCCATCACCGCCAACTCCTTTGGAACGTTCAATGACTTCCTTACCAAATTCAAGGGTGCCTTCAAGCACCAGGATACCAAGAATCAAGCCATCAACTGGCTTCATTCAGAACGTCTTGTCCCTAAGAAAAATGGATCTTGAGTTTAGAAACAATGTCACCCTCTCGGGCATCACTGATCAGAACGTCCTGATCAACTACTTCGCCGCTGGTATTCCCCCTTCCCTCTCCCACCATATCCTCTCCATGCACACGGTCCATACCAAGGTTGACGAGTGGTACTCAAAAGCTGTCCACTTCCAGATCCAAAACGATCGCGCCCAGACCATCATTAACCAACACTGCACTCACTTCACCCCCGCATACCAGTCTTACCAGAACCCCTCCACCTCCTCCCCTTCCCAGAAAACCCGTGATCCTGATCCCATGGACGCTGATGCGGTCAATGTCCTCAAACTTCCTAAGCTAACTCCCGAGGAGCGGGAGCTATGCTTCAAGGAAGAACGTTGCTTACACTGCAGGCAGAAGGGCCACCGCGCCGATGCTTGTAGAAAGTACCCCAAGGAACCTTGTAAGACTTTAGTCAAACGAGTCAAACAGGTTGACAACGACCTTCCCAAACTTCAGACCTGCGACGACAATGATGACAACAATCTCACAGTTCGTCACATCCAATTCACCCTTCCCCCCAAAGAGGATTTTTAGAACAGAGACCTCAACCAATGCGGGACTCTCCTAAAATACAATGTGTAACTGTATCTACCCTGCCTGGTTCAATGCAAATCCCTGTCCAAGTCATTGTACCCTCACACACGTTGAAAACCGTCGACACCCGCGCCCTCATTGATAGTGGTGCTGACATCTCTTGTATCGATTGGGGCTTTGTCCGAAAAAACAAACTCCCTACCACCCGGCTCCCCTCCCCCTTTAATGTCACCAATCTCAACCAAGGACCTACAGATAAAGGAGGAGTTCGTTTCACCACCGAACTCTTCGTTCACATTGAAGGACTCGCTCACAAACTCCTATTCTATGTCATGGATTGCAGTCGACAAAACCTCATTCTTGGTCTCCCCTGGTTGAAAGCTGTCAACCCCACCATCGACTGGTTCAGTCAGACTCTCTCCATTAACGAGTCCACAGACCAATCCAAGGAGCTCTACACGCTTCACAAAGTCAACTTGAACCAATACGAAACGCGTTTCCAACAGTTCAAACCCTTCCCTCGACCCCCTTGCCACGTTCAAGTAGACTCTGTCTACAACGGGCATCTCTATGAATACCTCGACTACGAGATGGAACCACAATACCTCCACCGCGCTCGTGACAACTACACCGTCAACCGCATCATCTGATGTGGTTATCACTTCATTCCTAAGGGTGATCCCCTCATCGCCAAACTCATGAATTCTACCGAACTAGCCATGGTCACTGAGAAAGCCAAACCCAAGATCACCCTCCCCATGGAATACTCCGACTTCGCCTCCATCTTCTCAAAGGAAGCCATGGATCATGTACCCCCCTCACGACCCTATGATCATGAGATCAACCTCGACAAATCTTTCACACCTAAGGTTGGAAAGATTTACCCCCTCTCCCCAGATGAGCACAAGGCCACAGAGACCTTCCTTGATGAAAATCTTGCTTCAGGCAAGATACGCCCCTTGAACTCCCTCCAAGCTTCACCATTCTTCTTTGTCAAAAAAAAGGATGGCAGACTCCATCCATGCCAGGACTATAGGTACCTCAACGAACATACCATTCGTGACGCCTATCCCCTTCCCTTTGTCTCCGACCTCGTCAACAAACTCCATGATGCCAAGGTCTTCACAAAGTTTGATGTTTGATGGGGCTACAACAATGTCCAAATCAAAGACGGACACCAATGAAAAGCCACCTTTATTACCCATAAAGGACTCTTCAAACCAACTGTAATGTTCTTCAGTCTCACCAACTCCTCCGCCACCTTCCAAAGGTTTATGAACGACTCCTTCCACGATATAATCGCCAAAGGATGGCTCGTCATTTACATGGATGATCTCCTCATCTTCTCCCCCAATGAGAAAACCCATGCTGAACAAACCAAGCGTGTCCTCCAGTGCATGAAGGAACTCGACCTTCACCTCAAACTCGAGAAATGCAACTTCGCTGCTAAAGAAGTTGAATACCTCAGAATAATCGTTAAACCTGGTCAACTTGCCATGGACCCTGTCAAGCTTGACGGAATCACATCCTGGCCCACCCCAGAGAAACTTCGCGATGTCTGCTCCTTCCTCAGCTTCGCCAACTTCTATCAGCAATTCATCCCCAATTACTCCTCGGTCACCTGCCCCCTCATCGACCTCACTAAGAAAACCACTCCCTGGGCCTGGTCCCCTGAATGCCAGAAGTCCTTTGATTGCCTCAAAGAACTCTTCCTTGCATGCCCAATCCTCCAACTCCCCAACCTCTCCACTCCATTCGCTATCGCAACGGATGCTTCCAAGTTCACCTCTGGCACAATCCTCCTCCAGACAGATACCAACAGGGATTGGCACCCCTGTTTCTATCTCTCCCAGTCGTTCTCCCCAGCAGAACGGGTGCCATTATCTTCATGGCAGTTCCTACCCGGTCCAAGTCTTTATGGACCACAAGAACCTGACCTACTTCCGGTCAGCACAGAACCTCAACCGCCGACAAGCCCGTTGGCTCCTTGACCTGGCAGAATTCGATCTGACCATAATCCATGTCCCCAGTAAACTCCTTGCTGGTCCCGATGCCCTCTCCTGCCGCCCCAACCTCATCCCCTCTGATGATGCTGACAATGAAGGAGTTACCCTCCTCCCCCCATCCCTGTTTGTCAATGTCGTTGACGCCATGCTCCAGGAGCACATTACGTCTCATTCCAAGACAGACCCCTTCGTCCTCAAGGCTCTCCAATCCCTTGATGGTACCATTCCCCCCGCCTTTCAGTCACAACTCTCCAACTGGCAGTACAAGGATGGCATCCTTACCTTCCAAGGACACATTTACATTTCCCCTGATGAATCTCTCCAGCGCTCCATTCTTCAGCGCTGCCATGACCACGAGACCGCTGGTCACCCTGGTTATCTCAAAACTCGTCAGCTCATTGCCACCGAGTTCTGGTGGCCAGACCTTGCTCAATACGTATGCAAGTACATTGAAGGTTGTGCCTCGTGCAACACAAGGCCAACACTCACCCCACTATCCCTCTGCTCACCCCCATCTGCTCCACCTGTACCCGCCCCTTCCAGCAGATCTCGTGCAATCTGATCACAGACCTCCCTGAATCTGTGGGGTTTGATACTCTTTTGGTCGTGGTCGACCATGGCCTTACTAAGGGGGTAATTCTCTGCCCTACCAAGAAAACCATCACTGCCGAAGGGGTTGCAGCCCTCTTTTCCACAAAGTCTTCCTCCAATTCAGTCTTTATGACAGAATTATCTCAGATCAAGGCCCTTAGTTCACCTCTGCCTTTGCCAAAGCACTGGGAAAAGCCCTCAACTATTCCCTTGTGCTCTCCACTGCATACCACCCTCAGACTGATGGTGAAACCGAATGGGTCAACCAGGAAGTTGAGACCTACCTCCACATTTTCTGCAGAAGTAATCCCACCACATGGTCCGAACTCATCCCTCACGCTGAGTTCGCTCACAATCACCTCCCCCACTCTGTCATGGGACAGACCCCATTCTATCTCATGATGGGATATGAACCCCGCACCCTTCCCTCGGTTATCACTGACTTCCACATCCCCGCCATCGAGGACCGCCTCAAATCTCTCGTCGCTGCTTGCAATGAAGCCCTTGCCACCCATGAACTCACTTGCCAAGTCATGGCATCCTGAAACCACCGCTCCTTCACCCCCTTCACCAAGGGATCCAAAGTCTGGCTCAAGGCCAGAAACTTCAAACACTCTGTTGTTAACCCGAAGTTCACCCCGAAACGTGAAGGACCTTTTACTATTGTCAAAGTGCTATCACCCATCACCTACGAACTATGCCTCCCACAATTGTGGAAAATCCATCTGGTGTTCCACGTGTCCCTCCTATCGCCCTATCGTGAAAACCCCGTTCACAGGCCGAACTACTCTTCCCCACTGCCTGACCTCATTGATGGACATGAGGAATATGAAATTGAGAAAATCATCTGCCATCGCAGACCTCTGTCCTCCCGTTCCTTCCTGATCTGATGGAAGGGGTACACTGCCGAAGAAGATTCCTGGGAACCCGCACGGAACCTACAGAACTCCGCATCCCTCCTCAATAACTATAAACGTCATCACTCAATCTCCTCAGTCTCCCACCAAACCACACCCCTCACAATTATGTTCATCACCCTCTCTGCACCCTCCCCCGCACCCAGCGACGTCCCCTCTGACGTCGCCGAAGCTGGCTGGTCCACTACCACCTCCGCCAACAATCCTCTCAAACTCAGTGACATGCCTGTCCCTGCAGGTACCACCCCCCTCCCTGATCCAACACCTTCGCAATGATGCAGAAGGCATTCCCTCCGCATGGCCCAGCTTTAGCTGGACTCACCCCAAACCCCTCGTCCCTGCTACTATACCCATTTCCCTCACCCAACGAATCTCTAACCACCCCACTCACCTCCCATTGTCCATACCCCCCACCGCACTACCAAACCACCCCACACCCCTCGATGATGACCTTGCCACCACCATCACCACCGAACTCTGAGACTCCAGTCTCGCCATGGCACTTGACGCCCACATGGAACCCCACTCCCCCTTCGCCCTCATTTACCATCTCTTCTTGACAAACTCCCACATTGCTGTCTCCACTGCCACCCCCACCGCCTCTGCTGCTCAAGCACTGGCCAACCTCCACATCCGTCATCTCCACCAGACCCTGGAACATGACCTTGTCCAACTGATGCACCAATTGGACATGACCAACTTCATTATTGACATTGATCAATATCTCCAAAACCTTGCCGCTACTGGCAATGATCACGTCTCCACCCCCTCCGCATCCTCCGAACCACTCTTGGCTCAGGAAGTCGCCACCCTAGATTGTGCTGATGACTACTGGGCCGGTAATCAAGGAGTCTGATCACTTCCCCCCAACCACCCTCACTACCATGAGGCATGTTATCAATGCCGCCGCCTTGGGCACCGCCGCCCCCTCTGCCCCTTCTATCAGTGTCTCATCTGCCATAGGCAATTCCCGGGAACCCCCAATGCGCATGCCCCATGCGCCCGTGAACACCCCATGCATTCGCCTCTTCCTCCTCAGACTCATCTATGCACCAGTCTCCTCATTTCTCGCGCTCTTCTTCCTCGCGCCGCGGTCATCCCACCCCACCTGGACGACACCCCAATGTTTGGATCCCTCATCAGGTCCCCACCCCTCCCCCTTCTCCGCCGGCAGCACATAACTACGAGTTCTTTGTCAGCGCCAAAGCTGACGACAATGAGACCGGGTCTAATCAAGGTGACTATTAAGGTTTCGTCGCAGTCTCACCCATACAACGGGGGTAATGTTACGATTCATGGGGCCCCTCTTTCTTTTCCTTGCTTCACTTACCATGTATACCAAAGGACCTTGACCCTCGCTGTTCGAGCCTCACTTGGGTCCTTTCTTTTACCATTGTCTTTGCAATACCACTTATTTATTTAGCATGACTCATTCGCAGTTGTATCACCAATACTTATCCGATGCCATCACATTTACTCCATAGTGACTCAGCTTCTTCGCGATTCCATCGCTTTCTATCGCTGACTCACCTTCTTCCATTGACCTACCCTTAACCACTTGGCTCGCATATATAAACCTTTGATACTCAGGTGTATTCGCCATCTTAGACCTCCTGCAATTTACCTAGTATCTTGGAGTTGCTCTTGGGTCCCTCAGTCCTTGTCCTACTGTTGAGTGGATGCTCCATCTGAACCTTCGATCCGTCACTAGCCCTGCGACGTCCCCAAGACCCGTTGATCCCTCAGTCCTCAATGGTCCTCAGAATCTCTGTCAAGGAAGACCCTCGAATAGACCCCCCCTCGACCCAACATTAGTCTAACGCCGGCCTTAGCCTCCCTGTCAAGGAAACCCCTCATCAGGCTCCCCCTCGTCCTGTCTGCTGTATAGCAACAGTAAGCCTTCGAACCTCTGCAGGCCTACGCTCAACCATGTCGAGCATATCAGTTGTCAGGAGAATCCTTCACACTCTATCTTAGGAAACACGCACTCATCCTAGCACCTTACCTACATGAGAGTGTCAAAACCACAGCACAACTCAACTGCATTGCCATGACTTCCATTTGTTGAGGTATGCCTCCTTCTTCTTCATGGGTTGAGCATTGCTGCATGCATTGTAGGCTCCTTCCAGGTGGAAATGCAGCTTGCTTAAGGCTTAGGCAGTGCCTTGGGCTTTTTTCCACCCATTGTTATGCTTGACATGGTCAAGCATAGGCCTGCAGAGATTCAAGGGCTTACTGTTGCTATACAGCAGACAGGATGAGGGGGCCTGATGAAGGGGTTCCCTGACAGAGAGGCTAAGGCTGTCATAGGACTAATGACAGATTGAAGGGGGGTCTGCTCAAGGATCTTCCTTGGCAGAGGTTCTGAGAACCATTGAGGACTGAAAGATCAACAGGTCTAGAGATGTTGCAAGACTAGCAACAGATTAAAGAGTACAAGGAGAGCATTCAATCAACAGTAGGACGAGGACTGAGAGACTGAAGACAACCCAAGATACTAGGTAGATTGCAGGAGGTCTAAGATAGCAAATACACTTGAGTATTGAGGGTTTATATACATAAGCCAAATAGTTAAGAGTAGGCAAAGGAAGAAAGTGAGTCAGCAATAGAAAGCAATGGAATCGCAAAGAAGCTGAGTCACTATGGAGCAGATGTGATGGCATTGGATAAAGGTTGGTAATACAACTGTGGATGAGTCATACTAAATAGGTAAGTGGTAATGGAAAGGCAATGGTAAAAAAAAAGGATCCAAGTAGGGCTCAAACAGTGAGAGTCAAGGTCCTTTGGTGTATATGATAAGTAAACATAGGGGAAAAGAAAAGAGGGTCTCAATAAATCGTAACACCCATGTTCATAGTAGTAAATAGTAGCACTCCACACCACGTGTATTTAGTCATGTTCCCCTTATGCAGTTATCACTCAAGTCATTGATATTCACGGAGTATAACTCACTAATATAAGTAGAAGTACACAATCATAAGGTCAATACTAGGCCCTACCACAGAGATTCTGGGTATTAAGATCAATCATGACTGCTCCAAATGCTCCCTAATCATCTCTCAACATCAATACTGCATTGATGACCTCTTTTACTTCAATATGGCCGATTGTAAGCCCGTTACAACACCTATGGAGCCAGGACTGTGTCTATCTTGTGAGCAGAGTCCCAGGACATCAAAGAAGCATGCTTTCATGTGATCTGTCGATTATTGAGGCACTATTGGTTTGTTGCAGTACCTTTCCTGCACCACATGTCCTGATATTGCATACTCTGTTGGTCAGCTTGCTTTCTTCACTTCTGATCCAGGAGTTGCCCATTGGAATGCTGTCAAACACCTGTTCTGCTACATCAAAGGCACTATGAACTATGCTATTATCTACTCCCCTGATGTCTCTGTTAGAATCTGATTTACACTCTAAATATCTTGTAGCTCAGTGGTCAGAGCTTCTGGTGCAGTTCCAGATGGTCTGGGGTTTGATTCCCTATAAGGTCACTCTTTACTCAAGTTGCATTGGATTTTCCAACAGCTTCTACCCCCAAGCTTTTCTTAACCTTCTCTGATTCTGATGCAAGTTATGGTGATTGCAAGGACTCTGGGCAGTCTACTAGTGCATATGTTGTCAAGATTGGAATTGGTGTCATCTCCTGGATATCCAAGTGTCAGCCCATTGTTGCTCTGTCCACTACTGAGGCTGAATACATTGCTGCATGTAAAGCTAGCAAAGATCTTGTCTGGATGCACAAAATGCTCCAGAAACTTGATTTTCAGCTCCCTGGTGCATCCACCTTGCATATGAAGAACCAGTTAGTAATCCAGGTAGTGAAACACCCTGAACATCATGTCCGTATGAGGTAGCTGGACCTCAGGTGATACTGGTTCAGAGATGTGGTCAATGCAGGTGTTATTTCACTGCATTTTGTGTCCACCACAAGCATGCCTGCTGATTTGCTCACAAAAGCACTTCCTCATGCTAGAGTGCAACAGTTCTGTGAACTGCTTGAATTGTCAGCAGTTGGGGCAAGTTAGTTTTTATTCTCTGCAGAGATGCACAACCTGGGAGAAGTGTTAACTATGTAATTGTGCCCTCATACTTACCATTAGTGAGTCATGCTCTTGCCACTTAGTGGCATGGTCCTGTTGTGTAGTATTAGTGTGGCGCTTTAGATATTATCTGAAGCTCACTGTCTATGTCCCTCTGTTTCTGACAGTGACCTTCAGGTATGTGTAAATAGCTGGATTCACACAGCTGGAGCTCACTGTCAGAAACTGAGAGATATAGATAGTGAACTCTGAGCTACATCTAAAGCACAACACTGATACTACACAACACTACCATACCACTAGGTGTGACTCACTAGTGTAGAGCGTGACTCACTAATATATGTAGGAGAGTGAAATCATAAGATTAACAGTATGTCTACCTAGCCATTCTACTTGAATACATAGTTTCTGTTATGCTTGATGTGGTCGAGTGTAGGCCTGCAGAGGTTCGAGGGGCTTACTGTCACTATACAGCTGACAGGACAAGGGGGCATTGGGTCAGAGAGGGGTCCGCTCAAGGGTCTTCCTTGGCAGAGGTTCTGGGGACCATTGAGGACCGAGGGATCAACGGGTCTTGGGGACGTTGCAGGGCTAGCAACAGATCAAGGGTTCAAAGGGAGCATCCATTCAACAGTAGGACGAGGACTGGATGACCCGAGGACAACTCCAAGATACTAAATAAATTGCAGGAGGTCTAAGATAGTGAATACACCTGAGTATCAAAGGTTTATATATGCAAGCCAAATGGTTAAGGGTAGGTCAATGAAAGAAGGTGAGTCAGCGATAGAAAGTAATGGAATCGTGAAGAAGCTGAGTCACTACGGAGTAGATGTGATGGCATCGGATAAATGTTGGTAATACAGCTGTGGATGAGTCACGCTAAATAAGTAAGCGGTATTGCAAAGGCAATGGTAAAAGAAAAGACCCAAGCGAGGCTCAAACAGCAAGGGTCAGGGTCCATTGGTATACATGGTAAGTGAAATGAGGAAAAAGAAAGAGGGGCCCCAATGAATCGTAACAGTTTCTGACATTAAACTTCAGCAGTGTGAATCTAGCTGTTAACATCCTCTCAGTCAACAACAAGTTGAGCAAGGCTCAATCTCCACCATTCTTGAGGTGGTTGGGAAGTTCTTTGAGGTAAATATGCTCATATGCCAATGGAACTAGGTGGTTGTCGCTCCATTTCAATGAATTCTGGATCAGAAGATGGAAATAGATGGTTGTGGTATCTCTGGAACTGGTGAAAGTGGTGGAGCAGGAGCTGCTAAGGGTGTTTGAGGATTTTCATCCTGTGCATCATTAAGATTAGGAACCCCCCAGGATGAAGATCCCCTGGAGCATCCAACTTGTTAATCTTGTGATTGTGCACTCCTACTTACATTAGTTAGTCATGTTTTAGACTAGTGAGTCATGTCTAGTGGCATGGTAGTGTTGTGTAGTGTTATTGTAGTGCTCTGGATGTAGCCCAGAGTTCACTGTCTATGTCCCTCAGTTTCTGACAGTGAACTCCAGGTATGTCTACCTATTCCTACTCGAATACATTAGTTTCTGACAGTGAACTCCAGCTGTGTCAATCCAGCTGTTAACAGGTTATGAGCCCCACGCTTTAAAAGCACCATCTTTGCTGTCCACTACTCTGGTTGGACTTACCAACTCGAACCACCTCTACTTGGTGCCTACTCGCTTTAAACCGACTATCTCTGGTCTACATTGCATCAGTATGGTCTCATCCCATCCTAAATCCCATTACACTATCCCCCAGCATCGTCCTACTGCTCTCACATCCCATGACATCCTGGAACGCGCTGGGAACACATCTCTTTGATCCAGTGATCCCTCGGATCCATTCTCTCCACTCCAGCTTGATGCAGACCATGATTGGAATGCTGACACCGGAGCTACATCCCATATGACCCCACATCGCCACTGGTTGTGCAATTATGCGCCCAAACGCGTCCCAATCAACCTTGCAGACAATACTGTGGTCTATTCTGCTGGTGTTGGATCTGTTGTGTTCCACCCAGTCATTGATGGAAAACCCAGTCATGCTGTCAAGTTCTCCAATGTCCTACATGTTCCCCACCTTCGAACCAACCTCCTGGCAGTCCTCTACTTGACTCAACACAAGTCCTTTCTGGTCAGCATCAACTTGACCCACATGTCCTTCTCTAGGCCACCAGGACCACCTCTTTTCGTCGCCACCATCAATAGCCACAATGCTGCATTCCTAGATGGACACACTGAGGCAGTTACAGAGTATGCTCGACCAGCTACCACTATCCCACTCGATTTCTCCCTGTGGCATCGCAGATTTGCACACCACAACTCCGCAGACATCAAAGCTCTCTTTGAGTGCAACCTGGTGACTGGAATGAAGTTGGATAGCAAGTCCCTGCCTGATCCCATCTGTGAGCCATGTCTAGCAGGCAAAATGCATGCCAATCCATTCCCCTCTTCGACATCTCGTGCTACTCGACTTCTGGAACTTGTCCACTCTGATGTACATGCTGTCCCTTACCCCACATTCTCTGGGTATCGCTATTGGGTCACATTCATTGATGATTTCAGCTGGTTTCACTTTGTGCTACTCATTAAGGCCAAATCCGACGTTTTTGACGCTTTTAAGCAGTTTAAAGCCTTTGTGGAGAACCAGAGTGAAAGGAAGATCAAAACCCTGCGAGATGACAAGGGAGGGAAGTACATGAGTAATGCCATGCTCGAATACACCAAATCCTGTGGTATAGAGCGCCAGCACACTGTCCGAGCACACCCACAGCAGAATAGAGTCGCACAACGTGCTAATAGAGTCCTCTCTGAGCGGATTACAGCCATGTTGAAGGAATCTGGCCTAGCTATGGCTTTCTGGGGCGAAGCACTTGCTGCTCTTGTCCATGTGTGGAACAGGTGTCCCACTGCAGCTCTGGACAACTCGACACCTTATGAACAGTGGAATGGAAGCAAACCTGATGTCTCCCACTTTCATGTCTGGGGGTCTACTGCCTATGTGCACATCCAAAGGGACAAGCGTGATGCTTTGTGCCCACACTACAAAAAGTGCCTTTTTATAGGCTATCCTGATGGCTACAAGGGTTGGAAATTCTATAATCCGACTACCAAGTGCACAATTATCTCAGAGCGTGCTGATTTTGATGAAAGGAGCGCTCCTGGACCTAATCCAACCATTAGCACACCTAAGCGTGACTCTACACCCGAGTGTGACTCTACATCGAGTCGACCTCATCCCATTCCATACCACCCACCAAGTATTGACTATTCACCTAATGATGGCAAGTTGGACGCTCAAGCCCATAGACTCGAGTGTGGTGCGCATTTTGCGATTCCAGCGATTTCCACCTTGTTTTGTGCCATAGAGGGCTTTCTTCAGCAAACAGACCTTATCTTTTGGATTCCCTTCAGCAAATCCCTCCAGCTGCTCCATGTAAACATCACAGTCCATTTCGCCATTGAGATAAGCGTTTGAGACGTCCACAGACCACAAATGAAGGTCCTGGATCACAGCAAGTGCCAGAATAACCCTAAGAGTGGGTATGTGCACTGTGGGCGCGAAAACCTCGAGGTATTCGAATCCTGGGCGCTGGGAGAAGCCTTGGGCGACCAGACGACCTTTGTAGCACTCAAAAAAGCCATCAGTGCGATATTTCTTTGTGAAAACCCACCTAGACCCAATAACTGGCTTGTCTTTAGGTCTAGACACAAGTTCCCAAGTGCCATCGATTTTGTGCACTCCAAGTTCATCCAATGCGGCCTGTTTCCACTCAGATGCATCATCTTGACGCATTGCCTCTCTATAGGACCTTGGTTGCGCTAAACCTGCGCTAAAACACCTGGCCATGTCCACTTCTTCATCATCAGAGTCCTCGGAGTCGTCAACAAGTTGAGCAGGGCTCAATCTCCACCAATCTCGAGATGGTTGGCGAGTTCTACAAGGTAGGCACGCTCCTATGCCAATGGGGCTAGGTGGTCGCTCTATTTCGACCAATTCTGGCTTTGGAGCGAGTTCTGGTGATGGTGATGGTTGTGGTGTCTCTGGGACTGGTGAAAGCGGTGGTGCAGGGGCTGCCAATGGTGTTTCGGGATCTTCATCCTGCGCATCACAAGGATTAGGGACCCCCCCAGGATGAGAATCTCCAGGAGCGTCCAACTCACCATCATCAGGTGAATAGTCGATAGTTGGTGGGTGATATGGAATGACATGAGGTTGACTCAATGTAGAGTCACGCTCGAGTGTAGAGTCACGCTTAGGCGTGCTAATGGTTGGATTAGGTCCAGGAGCGCTCCTTTCATCGAAATCAGCGCGTTCTGATATGATGGTACGCTTCGTAGTGGGGTTGTAGAACTTCCAGCCTTTGTAGCCATCAGGATAGCCTATAAAGACGCACTTTTCATAATGAGGGCGCAGAGCATCACGCTTGTCCCTTTGGATGTGCACATAGGCAGTAGACCCCCAGACACGAAAGTGGGAGACATCTGGTTTGCTCCCATTCTACTGTTCATAAGGCGTCGAGTTGTCCAGGGCTGCTGTGGGACACCTGTTCCACACATGGACAAGAGCAGCAAGTGCTTCGCCCCAGAAAGCCATAGCTAGGCCAGATTCCTTCAACATGGCTGTAATCCGCTCAGAGAGGACTCTATTAGCGCGTTCTGCGACTCCATTCTGCTGTGGGCGCGCTCGGACAGTATGCTGGCGCTCTATACCACAGGATTTGGTGTATTCGAGCATGGCATTGCTCATGTACTCCCCTCCCTTGTCATCTCACAGGGTTTTGATCTTCCTTTCACTCTGGTTCTCTGCAAAGGCATTAAACTGCTTAAAAGCATCAAAAACGTCGGATTTGGCCTTAATTGGTAGCACAAAGCGAAACCTGCTGAAATCATCAATGAATGTGACCCAGTAGCGATAACCAGAGAAGGAGGGATAGGGAACAGCATGTACATCGGAGTGGACGAGTTCCAGAGGTCGAGTAGCACGAGATGTCGATGATGGGAATGGATTGGCGTGCATTTTGCCTGCTAGGCATGGCTCACATATGGGATCAGGTAAGGACTTGCTATCCAACTTCATTCCAGTGACCAGGTTGTGCTCGAAGAGAGCTTTGATGTCTGCAGAGTTGTGGTGTGCAAAAATGTGATGCCACAGGGAGAAATCGAGTGGGATAGTGGTAGCTGGGCGAGCATACTCTGTAACTGCCTCAGTATGTCCATCTAGGAATGCAGCATTGTGGCTATTGATGGTGGCGACGAAAAGAGGTGGTCCTGGTGGCCTAGAGAAGGACATGTGGGTCGAATTGATGCTGACCACAAAAGACTTGTGTTGAGTTAAGTATAGGACCACCAGGAGGTTGGTTCGAAGGTGGGGAACATGTAGGACATTGGAGAACTCAACAGCACGACTGGGTTTTCCATCAATGACTGGGTGGAAGACAACAGGTCCAACACCAGCAGAGTAGACCATAGTATTGTCTGCAAGCTTGATTGGGACGCGTTTGGGCGCATAATTGCGCAACCAGTGGCGATGTGGGGTCATGTGGGATGTAGCTCCAGTGTCAGCATTCCAATCATGGTCTGCATCGAGCTGAAGTGGGGAGAATAGGTCCGAGGGATCACTGGATCAAAGAGATGTGTTCCCAGCTTGTTTCAGGATGTCATGGTATGTGAGAGCAGTGGTAGGGACATCAGGACGATGCTGAGGGATATTGTAATGGGATTTATGATGGGATGAGACCATACTGATGCAATATAGACCAGAGATAGTTGGCTTAAAGCGAGTAGACACCAAGTAGAGGTGGTTCGAGTTGATAAGTCTGAGCAGAGTAGTGGACAGCGAAGATAGTGCTTCTAAAGTGCAGGGCTCATAACCTGTTAACAGCTGGATTGACACAGCTGGAGCTCACTGTCAGAAACTTTTTATTCGAGTAGAATAGCTAGCTAATATACCTGGAGCTCACTGTCAGAAACTGAAGGACATAGACAGTGAACTCCGGGCTACATCTAAAGCACCACACTAATACTAAACAACACTACCACGCCACTAGGCGTGACTCACTAGTGTAGAGCGTGACTCACTAGTCTAAAGCGTGACTCACTAATGTAGGTAGGAGTGCACAATCACAAGGTTAACAGTAACACCTCCCTTGTATCACACTCCATGCAATCGCTGCAGATCCAATAAGGCCAGTACTTTCTAATGAATAAGAGATTAACATATCTAACATTGGAAATGTACTGAGGGAATTAGATGTATAGTAAGGAATACCTCTGTTTATCACACTAGTCAATGGTGTTGGAGTGTGAGCAGGTGAAGTTCCCATGACACTTCCACCTCCTGGTGGCATCAGGGGCTATACTGCTAACATGAAGGCACCAGCAATGAAAGCAGATCAACTGGTATCTGCTGGACTTCACTCTAGGGCATATGTAAATACCTTAAAAAAGCAAGGAAGGCAGTATTATGATCATAATAGGATCCTCACAAAATGGATTTTATTACTTACAAGATATAGAAATAGTTATAAAAGCTTCCAGAATTGATTTTTCTAACTATGATATGACTCAAATCATTAAGCATATGTACTTTCTCTGGAGATAGATGGTAGATTAACCTCATTTGTTGACAGATAAATGCCCAAAATTCACACCTGTCTCATTAATTACACCAATTGCTATGAGTACATAAGATAGAGCTTGAACAGAAGGAGATAACCTTCTCAAAAATTTGAGAACATATACATCTATCCTTCTCCTTTTCTTCTGGAGAAACTAGATAGACTCTAGCACCATCATGAATCTGGATTTTTTAGTTCAAATGCTTCTAACAGGACAAGAGTGATATGCATGTGTAACATTCAATCTCTCAGAGTATTCTCAAGGCAACACTAAGTCCTATAGAGATCCAAGATGTCACTGCTGAGTCTCCAGATTCAGGCAGGGAGATACTAGACACTATATATAATTGTGTAGATCTAGCTGAGGGAATACAAAGTAACAACTGAGAATTTGTATAGCTTTGGAGTTATCTCTGAATGGTAAATGATAACTGGAAATGTGTGGTACCAACTGGAGCCTCATAATGTCAATGGAAATAAGGGATAAACTAGATCTTCATAAAGAAAAGAGATTAGGAGAGCAGAGGTTCATGACAAATAAAGAAGTGCAAATGCATGAGATAAGTTCAAGTAAGAAGGGAATAGAAGATCATATGGCTTATCAAGGATAAGGATAGACATATGCCCAGAAGGGGCAAAGTCCTCAGAGAAAAGAGTTCAGTAGCACTCCCAAGGGAGTCCTATGCTTGGATTGTTAGACAAAGACAAAAAGGTAGAACACTCACATGTAACGAAGAGTTCATGGATCCAATATGATCCCTATCCCTGTACCTAGCTTGAGTATATAATTATTGGCATTACCTGTCAATAAATGAAGTAGAGCAGATAGCAGATAATTCTTTCATACTAAAAGAGAGAATGATGGCAACATAGGTTAGCCACAGTCAAGATCTACCCCAGAAGGAGACCCAGTACTGAAATCAACAAAAATATTCAGTCAAAACAGACAAATTGATAGGGAGGAGGGCCAGGATTACTTGGTTTTACAATTTATCATTGATGAATCAACCATTAATCTCCCAAGCATTTATGAAGGTCTCATTCTTTATGAAAGCATGTCTTCTAGTCTGGTTTGTCTGAACCTCTTATCTCTGTTCTTGAAAATACTGGCTATTTTCTCACTGTGGCTACTTTGGATAATATTTTCACAACATATATTCATCATAAATGAGTAGAACTCTTTCATTCATTCCTTTAATGACTCAATCACTACCTTATTCATTTCAACTATGAAAAACTAGACATAGAAGAATATCCTCTTCTGGACCATGGACAGTATCATTTTGCACCTAGTTCTTATGTGATAATTTAAATTTTTAGATGGACTACCATCTCAGAAACTCATGAGTTTAAATATCTGATATTGGAATATGCCTTAAAAGCACAAGTGAAATAAAGTGATCAATCAACAGTGGTGCATAGTCTATTATCAAATAAAATTCACTGGAAAGATACTCCATACAAGCATGTCACTTATGGATGCACAGAAATATCTTGAAATAAAACTTGCAGAAGTTCACACTGAAATTTGGCAATAAAGTGTGATTTTACATTCATCCAGTTTCTCAAATTCAGATTCACATCTTGCAGCTAAATCATCTCTCTGTCATATCTGATGTGGACTTATATGGAATGCTATATATGTCATCTGATTCTTTATGATGAGAAAATGGACACTAGATTGTCAAATGAGTTGAGAAATAACTTTAATCCAAGAAAAGAAGAATCAATCAGTGCTGAATTCACTTCTAGACCTTTGACCTTTGGCCTCTTCATGTTAACCTTATGATTGTGCTCTCTTACTTATATTAGTGAGTCACACTTTAAACTAGTAAGTTACACAAAGTGGCATGGCACTGTTATATAGTGTTATTGTAGTGCTCTGGATGTAGCCCAGAGCTCAATGTCTATGTCTCTCAGTTTCTGACAGTAAGCTCCAGATATGTCTAGCTATTCTACTTGAATATATCAGTTTCTGACAGTGAGCTCCAGCTGTGTGATTTCAGCTATTAATTGGTTATGAGCTCCATGCTTTAGTCACTGATATAACACTATTTTCACTATCCACTACCTCTGGTCAGACTTTCCAACTTGAACCACTTTTACCTGGTGCCTCTTTGCTTCCCATCACATCAGCATGATTATATCTCATTATTAACCCTTTGAATCTAGGACTTCTTTATCCACATCTCATTATACCATCTTTCAATGTTACCCTGATGTCCCTACCACTGCTTTCACACCCATGACATCTTGAAATGTGCTGGGAATGTATCTCTTTGATCCAGTGATCCCTTGGACCTATTCTCTCCACTTCAGCTTGATGCAACCATGATTGGAATGCTGACACCAGAGCTACATCCCACATGACCCCACATCACCACTGGTTGCGCAATTATGTGCCCAAATGCATCACAATCAAACTTGCAGACAATACTGTGATTTACTCTGCTAGAATCAGATATGTTGTCTTTCACTTAGTCATTGATGGAAATCCTAGTCATCCTGTGAAGTTCTCCAATGTCCTCCATGTTTCCCAGCTTTGGAACAATCTCTTCACTATCCTCTACTTAACTTGACACAAGTCCTTTGTGGTTAGCATCAACTTGACCCATATGTTCTTCTCTAGGCCACCAGGATTATCTCTTTTCACCATCAATAATCACAATGCTGCATTTTTAAATGAGTATGCTGAAGCAGTTACTGAGTATGCTCATCCAGCTACCACTGTCACTCTTGATTTGTCACTCTGGCATCACAGATTTGCCCATCACAACTCCTCTCTTTAAGTGCAATCTGGTCACTGGAATGAAATTAAACAACAAGTCTTTGCCTAATCTCATATGTGAGCCATGCTTAGCAGGCAAAATGAATGCCAACCCATTCCCTTTATTGATATTTTGTGCTACTTGATCACTGGAACTCGTCTGCTCCGATGTGCATGCAGTACTCTATCCTACATTCTCTGGCTATCACTATTCAGTCACTTTCATCAGTGATTTCAGCTGGTTTCACTTTGTCTTACTTATCAAGGCCAAATTCAATATTTTCAACACTTTTAAGCAGTTCAAGGCCTTTGCTGAGAACCAGACAGAGCAATGCATCAAAACTTTGCAAGATGACAAGGAAGAAGAATACATGAGCAAGGCTATGCTCGAATTCACATTCACCAACTCCTGCAGTATAGAGAGCCAGCATACTGTCTGAGTGCAACCACAGCAAAATGGAGTCACAGAATGTGCCAATCAAGTTCTCTCTAAGTGTTAAATCTGGTTCTGCAGAGGTCCAGATACTATTTTCTGGAGCACTGGAGATGTATGGTTTAGAAAGTGACTTCAGCTTCATCTTATGTGATGTGCCCTTCCTTGTTCAAGTCTGCTGTCGCTAATTTATGAGAGGGATGGAAGTTGGAGGGTCAGAGGGTTGGAGGTGAGTCATCTAGACTCAGATGAGAGAATGCTGATATGAGATCAATGGTGAAGGAGTAAAGCAGGTGATTAAATTGATATTTGAACTAAGATCTAAGCTAAGAGTATGTACATGGGTTTATATATGGAGGTTGGAGTTCCAAAGAAAGAAAGGCTAGAGTCATAAAATAGAGAATACAAAGGACTGCTGCTATGCTTCCTTGTCTGTGTTACGATTCATTGGGCCCCTCTTTTCCTTTCCCTACACTTACTCATCACGTATACCAAAGGACCTTGACCCTCACTATTTGAACCCCGCTTGGGTCCCTTTCTTTTATCATTGTCTTTTCATTTCCACTTACTTATTTAGTGTGACTCATCTGCAGTTGTATTACCCATACTTATCTGATGCCATCGCATCCACTCCGTAGTGACTCAGCTTCTTCGTGATTGCATTGCTTTCTATCACTAACTCACCTTCCTCCTTTGCCTACCCTTAACCACTTGGCTTGCATATATAAACCCTTGATACTTAGGTATATTCCTTATCTTAGACCTCCTGCAATTTACCTAGTATCTTGAAGTTGCTCTCGGGTCCCCCAGTTCTCATCCTACTATTGAGTGGACACTCCCTTCATACCCTTGATCTGTCGCTAGTCCTGCAATGTTCCCAAGATCTGTTGATCCCTTGGTCCTCAATGGTCCCCAGAATCTCTGCCAAGGAAGACCTTTAAGCAGACCCCCCCTTTTGACCTGACATTAGTCTTACACTGGCCTTAAGAGCACCTCATCTCCAAGAAGAACAGATTTTATGGTTCCAAACTCACTTGGCACATCGCTAAGTTTAGAAACAATGTCATCCTCTCAGGCATCACTGATTAAAACATCCTGATCAACTTGGTTACTTTGCTGCTGGTATTCCCCCTCCCCTCTTCTGCCACATTCTCTTCATGGATATGGTCACCACCAAAGTCAATGAATGGTACTAGAAGGCTGTTCACTTCCAGGTCCAAAAGGATCATGCCCAGACCATTGTTAACCAACACCATACCCACTCCACCCCCGCATACCGGTCCTACCAGACCCCCTCCACCTCCTCCACTTCTCAGAAAACCCACGATCCTGATGCCATGGATGTTGATGCAGTCAACGTTCCCAGACCCCCTAAGCTAACTCCAGAGGAGCGAGAGTGATGCTTTAAAGAAGGGCATTGCCTATGCTGCAGGTAAAAAGGCCACTGAGCCGACGCTTGTGACAAGTACCCCAAGGAACCTCATAAGACTTTGGTCAAATGAGTCGAACAGGTCAATGACGACGTCCCCAAACTTCATGTTACACTTGCGCAACGTCTAGTCCCAGTGTGTCCTCAAAGGCGACACAACATCCTGTAGATTGAAGGGTTCTCTGCTGAGACTCGAGACTCAGGCAGGATGAGACTAAACACTGTGTATAATTGTGCAGATCTAGCTGAGGAATATACAGGACAACTACTAGGTATTTATACAGCTCGGAACCATCTCGGAATGGAAAGGCGATGGGACAGGGCACATGGTACACTACAACGGCCTCGTGGATCAATGGTACAAATGAGAAAACACTGCCATCAGAAGGAGGATGGAAGAAGGAGCGGAGGTCCATGACAAGAGCGATTCTGGGGCCACATGGTAAGAGCTACAAAAATGGAACAAAAGAGGAACAAGGTGAGTCGAGGATGGGGATCTCCATATGACCATATGGAGCGTAATCCTTGGGGAATAGAGTCCAATAGCATTCTAGGAGTAGTCCGTCCTCAGGCTTCCATTCAGACAGAAGAGTGTTGAAGAGTTCCGATGGTTCTGGAATTCCGGAACCTTTGGAACTGTGCTTACTTGTAACATTACCCTTTTCTACCTGTTGAAGACCCTCTTCAACCCCTAAAGTCACCTCCTGCAGAGTCTCCATCGTTGAAGATGACATTGTCATCATTGAAGTCTTCTGGGTCAAAGCATTCAGCAGATGAGTATCTCATTCCATTATAGGAGGAGCATCAGTTTGAGGGGCATTATTTTTGGATATGTCCAGGGGCTTTGCGCTGGCAGAAGGGACAAGTGTAGATGAGGCAGTCAGGTCGCAGATGCTTGATACTTCCACATTGGAAGCATGCGAATTTGTTGGACTTTCGAGTCCTGCGAGTTGGTCCCAGGGTAGGTCTTGGGGGAATGGGAATGGGGTTGGGGGATGGTGCTTCTTTTTGTTTTCCTTTTTGTTTTCCTCCGACCGAACTCATGCTCTGTCCCTCACTTCTTTCAACTGATGATACAGACTTCTTCGGGCCATCTCGAATGGGTAGAACTTGAAGGGTTTGGGGGAGGAAGGTCGCAGCCAATCCCTCTGCCATTTGTAGAGCTGTGTCTTTAATTCTCCTCTCAGCCATGGCGATTTCTTCAAACAATGGTCCAGTGCTTCCCATGATGGGAGGGTTCCAGGCGTGGCTGGTCCCATTAAGTTTCTCAACGATGGGGGTGAAAGAGGGCAATATGGCAAGGTGGTCATGGGCGAGGTCCAAGAGGTAGTTTTTCCCTTGTTCTTTGGTGAGGGATCGGAAGAGTGGTCGAAGGTAGGGGGCCAGAGCAACTCTGGAGAAGGTATTGATGATTCTGAAGATGCCAAGGTCTGCAAGAGTTTGGCAGATTTGGATTCGTCCCTCAGCCAGAGAGTATTTGATTGCATAATCAAGAGATTCTGCTGGTGTTGGATTTCTTCGAGCTCTTTCATGATTGAGTCTGACAGAGAGTGAGAGTTGTTGAAAGGCTGCGATAAGGGGGGAGAAGATAGGTGCTTCATCGTAGAGAGGGTGTGAGACGAGGTAGTGATAGAGGGCTGGGCATTCAAGGACCGATACCAGGAGGGTGTTTCGAAAAATAGGGGGGAATCTATGTCCTCAGACAGGAGGTAGTTCAGGAACGAAGATTCCGGACATGAGAGGGGGTATACAGGGGGTGTGAAGTCTTGGGGATTCATGGGGGGTTTCGAGGGAGTATTCCTGAGGTGGGGTCATTTGTTCTGGGAACTTAGAGTTTCCTCGATCGTTCATAAACCTCCAAAAGTTCCAATCCGTTTCCGAGGTTAGATTCCGGTTCCCATGTGTCATCACCAGAACCATATCCTTTCCATCAGATGTGGAATTGGCAGGCTTCCTTCCTTCCCCTATGGGCCATGATCTTGTCTATTTCCCATTCCTCTTCTCCGTCTATTAGTTCCGAGGTAGGTCGGGAAAAGTTGGTTCCATGCTCCCAGGTTTCCACATAAGGGGTTAGTAGGCTGGCATGGAACACGTTGTGGATTTTCCATGTTGGGGGAAGGCGGAGCTGGTAGGCTACAGAAGAGATTACTTTTTCAATTTCGAATGGTCCTTCACATTTGGGGGCTAGTTTTCTGGCTGGGTAATTTGTTTTCAGATTGGTCGCTTCCAACCATACTTTATCTCCAATTTTCCATGGGGTGAATGTGGATCTTTTTTGTCTTTCCATAAACATTCTTGCTCGTTCATGTGCTGCCAGTGCCTCTTTTTGAGAGTCTTCCAGTTTGGTTAACCTATTTTCCAATTCCGGAACAAATGTTTTTCCGATTGGTGGGTAGGCTCGGGGTTGGTATCCCATGATCAGTTCAAATGGGGATTTCCGAGTAGAGGAATGGGTTGCTATGTTGTGATGAAATTTGGCCAATGGAAGGAGTGGAATCCACTGATCTGCTGATCCGTTGCAGAAGATCTGGAGGTAGGTTTCAAGTTCCTGATTCATCCGTTCAGTTTCTCCATCAGTCTGGAGATGGTAGGCAGATGATAGGGCAACGTCATACTGGAGTAGTCATGCTAGTTCCCTGGCGAAGACAGATGCAAATTGGGGACCCCTGTCTGAGATGATTCTGTCATGGAGACCAAATCTTT
>JBBPMJ010000161.1:0-57807 GCA_038090255.1 Austroboletus niveus
TATTCCTTTTGATCTTGCTTTTGATAGATCCATCGGCACGCCAGCTCCTGTGAAGGTTCCTGGTGTGTTTGGTCCGATAGGTGGTGGTGCCGCTTGCAGTAGTCAAACCAGGGGTTTGGGGATCCATTGCGTGGTAGGGGTGATCTTTTTCTTGTGTTCTGCAATTTTGTCTAGTATTTGTCCTGCTTCGATCAGGGCTCGGCACCAGTGTTTGTAACTCTTATTTTGGGTGGTGCTGGCGTTTCTGTCGGTTCGTAGGACTTGTTCAACTAAGTTGCTTTGTGCGTTTTGTCGGAGCAACCTGATGAGTTGTCCTCCTTGTAGGTGTTCCGAATATTCGGCGCATATCATGAGGTGTCAATGCTTGGTGATAAACTCTTTGATCGTAGATCGTCCTTGTTTGAGTTCATACAGCTCGTTCTTGGCATGTGCTACTGCGTAAACAGGTTTGAATTGTTGTTCCAGGAGCTCCCGGAACTCAGTGTAGGTTTGTGAGTCATTATCATCGTCAGTGATATATAGGGTGGCGAATTCCGCAGCAGATCCTTCTGTGAAGAATCCAAGGGTCATTTGAATCTTCTCGTCATCTGTTGGTTTTTGAGGGAAACCTCAGCAGTAGTTGGTGAACTGGGCGGTCCATCGAATGTATTCGTCTTTGTTGCCATTATACGGTGGTGGCTTTTGGACAACGGACTTGCCAAGTGCATTTGAAGTGGTAGAAGGGACTGCAGTTGATTTCATTTATCAGGGCATAGTGGGTTGTGTATTGGGATTGGGCATAGTGGGCGCGAGTTGAGCTCCCAGGTGTACTTTTTCGCATTCCAGGAAATTCAAATATTGCATATGGAATTCCTGGAAGTCCTTGGCGTCAGTGTACACATGGGGGAATGCAACCACAGGTCTTGTTGCTGATCCAGACATGTTGATCTGAAAATAAAAACTTTACTTTTCTCTAATCCTTATCCTCGTAAGTTTCGGCTCCTGTGAACAAAAGTCCTAACGTCAGGATACTTGGGTAGGATTGTATTGAAGTTCGCATTGGTAGTGTTGTATCTATTGTCCCGCCTTGCAACGTCGATAGGTGATGAGGAACGGGCAAAGCAGATGAGTTTGTCTCTTGTTGTATCTGTGCGTGATCCCTGCAAGTATTCCTTGCTGATGTCAGTGGTGGGGATGAGGGTCGGATGTCGCTGTAAAAAGCAGACACTCCGGACAGTGATGGTAGTTGGGCTTACTACGCTTGGAGCGAGCCGTGATTTCTTATTGGGAGGTGGGTTGATTCTGCCAATTGGTACGAATGGGATTTCCTGAACTTCCTTGACGCAGACGCGAGGTGCAGTTTGTGTTAGCAATGAAGGCCCGGATGGGTAGTTCATCGGATTCAAACTCCTTGTCTGAGAAGTGAATAAGAGGAGGCCGGGGGGTAGAATCGTGATCAACGATGGTTTCTTTGTCTGAATCCCAAGCGTCTGCCATGAAGCGCAAGGGTTGTTGGGGAGGAGGCAGCACAGGCAGAATCTGCTCTGGTGTGGTTGCAAGAATGCAATATGCAAGTCTCAGGTAGGTGAGGAGGAGTGTGATGATGAGGACTTCAGTGAAGCGCATGAAGCCTAGATAGAGATCGCGGATAGTATCCAGTGAAAGATGATGCAGATGAATTTGAGTATCAGAAAGAACACCGCGCACATGCGTTCGATGCAGCGGTAGAGTTGTCTAGCATAGACAGTAAGTATTGGCATGGGTAGCCAGTAGGGTGGGTGAGGATTCCTCCTAGAGTGATTCCTCCACTCTCGTGCCAGCGCGATTACTCAGCAACTCAGACACGCAGAGGGCTTGACATGGAGCAGGAATGGATAGGTGGCGACGAAGTGTTGGCTGGCGCAATACAGCAGCAAGTGCGAACGATGTAGCGAGTGTTGGTTCGGTGATGAAAGGGGTGGTGTTGACGAGGCATTGACGATGCGAGGAGCGAGGTTCGAGTGACATAGACGTTGGGCAAGGTAAGGAGGGTGATCTTCAGTTTTATATCAGGACTTCTAGAAAGGCCCTTAGGTTGCCCTTTGGGTTGCTTGGTAAAACAATGAATAAACTGAAGATGGGGGTATCCTACGATGATACCCTGCCTTATATACATGCAATCTAGTGCACGGACCACTATGTAGGGCAGGCATGGAAGCATCTAAAGCGTACGCGTAAGCATTCATGGAAATGAGTGGAATGTCATGGAACGACTGTCACCACGTGATATGGAATGAGTCATGAAGTCACGTGGGAGCATAGGTAAGTGTCACGTGAAGGCGAAAAAGGTAAATGAAATTAAATATCCTGACACATATCATCTCACTCCCATTGCTTAGGTCATGTCTGACCATGCCCCCAAATTGTCGCAAACAGTCGCTTCGGTAGAGGATAACCCTTCTCACCGAAAAAATCGGGTAATCAACACCGCGTTCAGTTTCGTCGAGCGATCTTCCAAAGCTGATGCAATCTGAAGGTGGCACCGCCTAATCCGAATCTGGATACCGCATTTGTCTGCAGGGAATACTCTCCTCTGATTGGCTCCTAGCATTAAGATATGTAAGAAAAATATTTAAATTCCTACTTAAGATATCTATTAAATATTTTTGATAACCGATCCATGTTTTCAAGCATCAAATCGTTTCGCACCTCAGGTGCAAGTACTTGAGTCCTGGTGTCTGCTGTGTGGGGATCGTAGAGTCAAAGTGGTTCGGAAAAAATAATTAAACGTGTGTCAGTTGGGGATATCAGTCTGGCCGGGATGATGACCAGCGGAAGTTCCCAGCGCTCTCCCTTTATTCAGTATTCATTCAATCACCCTCAACGTTTCAAACGAAGCTTCCTGAATGGCTGATATGATTGGAAGACGAATAATTAGTATCATTCCATGTCTTTTTCTTGTCCTTTTCTGCGCTTGGCGATTCGCATGTGTACAGCCACTGGGTTCATCCCATCGTTCCGAGTCTCTCTTGCTCGTCCAAGAAGCACTTCAAGCTGCGCGTGACGTTGTGCATGAATCTATGCGAGAACTTCTCACGAAGTTCGACGACGAACTGCAGACCACTTCTGGATGGAATGCCGTCCATCATTCCAGGGGCGCAAAGTTGGAACAGCTACAGGCAACTCTCGACGACATGCAGGGACTCAGAAATGACACCAATTATGGCACCGACTTGAATTTGTGCACCTCTCTTGTGGGAAAATGGATTGCCATGATCGGCGGCGAGCACATTTACCTCCTTCATCTGCACCTCCTCCGACACCAAGATCGCACCAAAGAGAAACCGTTTCTTTGCCCTTACCACGAATTTTGCACACACCACCACATCTGTCTACCCTTCGATCCCGCTCATCACAGTGTACTGTGTACCTCAACCATGATACGTCAAATCGCCATCGACACAAGCGCTTGTAGAAACTTGGTCTGCAATCGTCACCTACATCGTCTCGGACACGCTTCTATCCGTGCAAAACGAATCTTCCTGGGTCTTGGGAGTACACCCTACCATTCGTCGACCGGCTAACAGGTATCCGATTGCGCGAGACGTATTGGCTTGCAACTGCGCTGAGAGCACACGTCGTCATACTAGGGATGGTCCTCTGAGTGCACCCGGCGAGACATATACTGGAAACTGGTCATTTTTGCGCGACGTTCCTGGCTATGTGCAGGCAAGTCATCCACATTCAAGTCACTCTGACGTATACCATGCGCAATCGGTCGTCCCGGGCGCACTCGAAATGCTGAACGCGGCGGTGCATCTCACTGTCTCGCGTTTTCTTCCCGACTTATTCCAACTCGTGCAGTCCATTCGAGAAGAGGTGCCGGGAAGAGGAAAACGACTGCTGTGGCCGAGTAGCTGGTGATTACCAGAGCAAGGTACATGTATTGCCAAGAATGTTTCAGCAGATAGTTCTTCGACGTGCTCACCCACGATCCTCGGCGGACCGACGACAAAAACGAGAAGGCATCCTCGTGCTGCACCTCTTGGCTCTCGTAAACGCCGATGGCGGTGCGGACGCCTCCGTACTTGAAGATCCGTGGACGTTGCTCTTCAATGCACAAGGCAGTAACTTTGATTCATCTTTCTTTTGATAAACGCTGATGGTTCGCCCTTCTCTATAGTATAATTGCAAAATTTGGTTCTTAGGGAGGTCTTGCCTCGGTATGGCATCGTTTTTCTACCACTCGGCCATGTATCATGGATAGAGGAGATTGATCTAGGTGGGCATGGGCACCCGCACTGGTATGGACATGGGCACAGGCACGACGGATATATTCAAGATACCGCGAAGGAAGAATAAATCGACGTACAAGATATTGGAGACACATTCTTGAGCGGACTTGATCACGTTCTGAAGTTTCTAAAAATAACGGGATAATAATTATTCATGATCATCCATATCGATGACAGACAGTCATCACAAATGTACGTACGCTTGTAACGTAATAAATTCAGGTCCTCTCTCGAGTTCTCCTTGAGTGGCGCATGCACGAAACAATGACCCTCTTTCTTTACTCCCGGATCACGTCAACCAACGAGCACCAAGTGCTAATTCGGATCTCATAGCAATCGAAAAGTAACTTACGTCTTCAGTTTGATGCTGTTGGTAGTGAGCCTTGGACTAGCATTTCGAGTTTCAGCGAAAGCAGAACGTCACACAAGTGTTTCAGTGGTCGAGCGACTTCGTTCTGACTACGTCTTCTGGCGGAAGAGGTTTCAATTCCATCACGATAAGTAAATAAACATCCTAAAACACCAGATGTATTTCATCCACCTCGATATCTCGAGCACGACGAACAAAACGAAAAGCAGAGTAGTGAGGTCGAAAGTTTTTTTTCTTGTCACGGATCTAGAGCGCGAATATACAACCTGTCCTGTACACACATATAAAAGAGCGAATAGAAAGAAATGTCTTTAAATCGACATCTTGAAATCGTATTGTACCTTAATTGCTGGTCGAATCGGTGTAAGACGTGGACGCGAAGCCGACTTGGTTGTTGCTGGTATCAAAAACGCTGTAGTAGCGTTCACTAGAGAAAGGTCATCCTGAGAATCAAACCAATAAATGTATATAAAAAATCAAGCACGCACAGGAAGGTATATCCGTTGATAAAGTCAAGCCCAGAACCCGAGGGGGTACCGTTGCTGCCGACGACGAGATATATAGACCCAGAGCTGCCTCCGATCGCCGAGTTGAGCGACCGAGGCCAAATTTGCGCATTAGGACTGAGATTGTAGGACGTTCCGCCGATGTTGAACGTGAGCGTCTGCAAGTTGGCGTATTGAGAAGACGAGATCTCCAGCAGACCTGTGGTCTGGTCGAGCGTACCGCCTGTCGCCTGCTGGTATGCACTGAATGCATCTGTGAAGGTACTTGAAGTCAGAGCCGTCGATCGGTCTCGACAAATAACTCACCAGAGGCGATGAGAATGAGGGTGGTGCCAGTATCGACGATACCAGCAGTCTCCGATAAGATCGTGGTGCCGCCGTAGGAGATTGACTGGTTGATGCCCCAATACTGGGATGCAGGGGAAGTCGTCGTGAGCGGAACATATTGCACAGAGCTCGCGAAAGAGTCGTCCACACCACCAAAGGTGAGCGTGCCACCGCTGTTGGATTCAGAGGCTGGAACATAATAAATTCCGAGCACGTCTTCGGAGATAGTGCCTTGCGAGTAAAGGTTGTCCGTCACCGTAGGGACCGTGCCCGTGTTGCTTACCGTACCCTGCGTCAGGTCGGCAGGGCCAACGCCGAGAATACCATCAACACCTTGGAATCCGCTGGCTGTACTGGCAACCCCAATGGACTGCTGCGTGATGACCAAGTCGGAACTAAGCGTGACAGTATCTGTATACTCCTCTCCAGAGAAGCTTCCAGATCCATATGAGACTGACTAAATCCACCATTTAGAACTAACGCAAACGTGTGAAATTAAGAAAACATACGACAGTGTCGCCAGTGTCTTGACTGGTACTGGTTTGGACGTACGGGTTACTTGGATTGGCTCCGACCCAGGTGTTGGAGCTTCCGGTATCAATCAGAAGGGTGTCTGTGGTCCCTCATTTAGTTCGTATGCCCCTTACGGACGAATGATCCACATACACTCTGTTGCGGGGCTACCGACACCGACTTGAGCGGTGTATGTCACAGCGGTGTTCACGGCACTGACGTCGCCACTGCGCTTCCCCAAATGGCCGCTCTTGAGAGCCTGCGCACGAGCACGGTCCTTCTCGGCAATGTTGAGAGGGCCCTCGACGTTGAACTTGGTCCCAAAGCTAAGCGTGCCCTTCCCGGTGTTACGGGTGATGGGTGTCGCGCCGACGACGGAGAGGCTGATGAGGATCAAGGATAGGAGTGCCTTCGAAGGGAACATGACGATGTATCCAGCGGACTGAGGTCTTCCAGATCGATTCGAGGTCTCTTAAATATTGTGGACCCCCTCTTTCCGATGGCGTCCCAATGCGGTGCGTGATCATACGTTCTGTTGTTGCGGGGAACGTTCCACGCGGACGAGTGGATAAGAGCACGCGTCGACTGGAACGGCATGAGTTGGCAGGTTGTTATTTCCATTGTTGTGGGCATTCGAGGATGTACGGCCCCACATGTTTGTTAAAGCTGCCATGGCTAGATAGGGAAAACGAAAGATACGTACGGTCCTTTGATTTCCAGTACATTCTGACCTGATGCACGCGGCACGCCAAAGATAACGAAGTTTATTTTGATAGAAGATGTTTTGTTGACAAGGGCGCCTAATGGAGTAACGAAACTTGGATCATATTACCTGCGTCGATAAGCATTAATGCCTCTGAATCTATACGGAGCAAAGATGAGACGATCATACTCCTCCGTATTATTCCGAGTACTCCTATCATGTCTTGTGTGTGTGCACAGCGGAACGAAAAAATGAGTACGGCGATAATCACGGAGACTGAGCGCCCAAGACTAGATGATCGGTGATCGAATCGAATGGATGAAGCGAAGAGTACACACAATGATTCAACCCTGGACAATGACATCGCTTTCCATACTCACATGCATCCGGAGGTCATGTGGTACAGCCCAAGCATGTGCACAAATCCCGGGATTACACTGGAATGAAAAAAAAAATTGATAGAGGCAAAACGTTTTTGAACCTAAATTGATTCACGCCACTTTGAGTGAAGGTTCTGAGCAGCATATTTTGTCCACACTTAGCTACAGGGTCGTGCTGTACGGAACGACATACTGGCGCGTCCATTGGAGAATGGAAGGAATCAACCAATGTGGAAATATCGGCCCGAGACAAAGTACTAAATAAAGAAAAACAAACTCTCACCATCAAAGTGCGCCACTGATCGATCACTTCAACACGTTACAGCAGTTAATCACAGCTCCACCAATCCTTCCATCAGCTCCTAGACATTTCGGCAGTGCATTAAGAGGAAGTTCCCATTTGCTCTAGTGCTGGAATTCGTTCCATCCATTGCACCCAGTAGTCATATCCAAGTCTACAATTGACTACATCCATCCTCTAGTTCGTACGTGGTGACATGGTTTCTGCGAACTCAACACACGGAGTGGCCTGTCTTAAACGCTCCCCACACGTAACGAAACGTGAGTGCCCATTCGTGGACATACATGTGGAAGGTTGTTGCACAGGAACGTCAATCAATTGAACGGCTGGGAAACTGATGTTGGCTGCGACTATATATTTGTGCGCTCGGAATGAGGTCGCAAGATGTACCCTCATTCTCCAACATCGGCATCCCCAGGTTGACCTACTGCGAAGGTGTGATGATGATTAGAAAGCCTGTACTGGAGTCCACTCATTAGGTTTGGGACGCCATTCCTATGTTTCGAAAAGACGCATCAGCATGGGCATAGTCCTCGACGTCGACACGATACTCGCGGACAAGAATAAGTGTGGCGCCGGTTTCACCCAGAAGGAAAATAGTACACATTCCCATGCGAAACTGATTGATCAGTTCCCTAGAATTTGCACGCAAGATACGACGTGAAATTTGGGGCGTACTTCACTGAGATTGACATCGAAACCGCCGAACATGAGGTCCCATTCTATTCATGGGAAGCCGGCGTCAAGAATACAGATATATGTACCGTCTTGTTTTTTGAAAAGTTGTCATGACCAGATCCGGGGAAACTCTAAGACCGAAGCTGGCAAACTAGTACTAAACGCGATTGTCAGCGTTAGCATTACCAGTAAAGTTACAAGCAACAGTCTTACTGCAGACCCACGTACCGCCATTCCTCACCAGTGCTACCTGGCTCTTTGTAGTAATGACAGAACATGTGGCCCCATTGACATGCCCTTCAAAGCACTAGGGGAGAAGGAACCGTTGATGATGACCAAGGAGATGGCTGCTGCGTTCCGTATATCACTAGATCATTGCGATAGGAAGGGTGCCAGCCTGAGCAACATGCAAATACTCGGATTTGGATTCGTCCAGAACGGTAAAACTAAGAAAGCAATCCATTACGTTGTCGAAAATGAGATCAGTGAAGAGACGACGAATGTCTATCAGCTGGAACATGTTTATGTAATACCACTGACTAATCTTGCGTCACCCACCGTGGCCACTAGTATCCCCGATGCCCGATGCTACGTAGCTCCTCTTTGCTGCCGTCGAGTCCTCCGAGTCGTCTCCCGAGACTGTAACGGGTCTGAAGAAGAAGCCTTTGAGTCGGTTGGTCAGCCGTCGGTCCCAGCAGAAGACAAGCAAACGTCAGACATGCCTGACTAGCATCCGCCTGCATCGACTCCCGGGCCTTTGCCTTTCGCGCTTTTCGTTTCCGAATGAAGCGTGCGATTGCAAACCACATTTTGCTTCTCGGATGGAGTGATCCTTCTTTTCGTTTATATAGCAAATCAATAGGGGCCGATGATCCAGGCGGCGCCTCGAATCGCACAGCCTGCTTACGCAAGCAGATCATGTAGACTGCCAGCCTCGGGTATTTAATGAATTGCTCAATCTCCAGGCGGTGCGTGTTCTGGTATGTCGTGCTGTTTGTAATTCGCTCACCTGATGTCTTTCCCCTGTATGTGGTGCGTATTGTGCTGTTTGTGGTTCGCTCTCTCCCTGACCTGCTCTTCCCTTCAGGTGGTGCGCGTTCGCTCACTCTTCCTTACCCGTCCCCCTGTCTATCATATGTAAATACTGGACACTAAAGCATGAAACGTATTTCATGGATTCCAAACTTCGAGTCGAGCGTGATGAAAAATCAAGTACAATCATGAAAATGATGAAGAGAAAGAACCGTCCTTACAGGTAAAACTGCTCTAAACAAGTAACAAGCGAGCACTCACAGGAAGGTGTACCTCAGCCTGGTTAAGGCCCAGGCCGCATCTCTTCTGGTGCCTAATATCCTTGACAATAGGGTAAATGGAACCAGAGGTCACCGTGTTGAGTGGCCGTGGCCAGATTTACGCATTAGGAGTGACCTTCCGCCAATTTTAAACGGGCAAGTAGGTCGTCCATATCCACTGAATTACTCCTATGCACGCCATGCACAATCCTCCGTACCAGAATATGGTATCGCCCACTGTCACCTGGACTGTCCTCTCTGTTTTACACTCGAAATTCTCTCTATAAGGCCTTGTCCTCAATCCTTGGCGGACCAACGACCAGAACATGAAGCCACACTTGCGCTGCATCTCTTGGTTCTCGTGGTGCAGACACATCCACTTGAAGATTCGTGGACGTTGCTCTTCAATGCACAAGTTGTTTTCGAACAAGTGTGCCTGATGAAATGTCGAGTTTCAACCCAAGGCGGAATGTCGCATGGCGACTCTTTCAGCGGTCCAAAGTCCAGACTCGGTTCTGACAAGTACATGCATTTTCTAGTCAGAGCGAGAGCCCCTATTTTACTCAAATACCTGCTGGAGCTTCCAGATGCCGCGCACGTATGCAACAAGTCACGTCGCATATATGGATAGTAAACCTGTGCCAAGTTCAACTCATCCTCGATCACACGAGACTCGGATATGTCTGGGATCCATGTGCACAAATACTACGAATAGACGCAGGTGTGTTTCTGTGTCCAAGATGGATGTGCCGGCGACGCCGCACGTGGGACGTGGATAGATCCTCCTTCGACTTTGCAGCTCACGTGACAGATGGAATAGATGTCCGTTTAACCAGTGAATTGACACTCAGAAACGAGACTCTGGAGGATGGTTGAAACGTACTGTATGGACACGGAGTTCCAAGGAGTTCCAACGCTCTGACAGTGTCCAGAATCGTTTTCGTAGGAGCGGTATCGAGCCCTGTTGAAACCGAATCGCGCCCAACCTGATCCGATCTAATTTTGTCCGTCGAGCAATAGTCGTGTTGGTCGAGTCCTTTGGACATGAACTTCACTTTGTTGGGCACGCCTGCGATGGGGCCATTGGAAGTGCGCTTACGAGTATGTGAGTAGTCCAGAGTATTTTCGTGACAATTATTATGTAAATGCTGACGTGGTGCGCTCGCCAGTGACTCCCTCGAAAAAAAAAGATATTCACTCAGATACAGTTGTCAGGACATTCACTTTTGGCTCAGTCCGAAATATTCATCAATTTATCCGCCGCATATATCAATTGTGCTTGCGGCGTCTGCCACTGGACTCTGGAGTGGCACATGAGTGCTTTGAACGTAACCATCGGCGGATGGTCTCTAGGATCACACTTCTTCGGCGCACAGCTGTTTGGTAAGTACGAGGAACCAGGAGAATAATTCAGGTCTTGCTCGCACACCTGGAAACCACATGCAGGCTCTGCTCGTTCACATTTTACAACAAATGACGCCGCATCACAGCATGCTTCGGAAGAGGGAAGCCCATAGTATTTACTTAAGAGGCCATGATTGGTTGTAGAAGACCATCTCAGTCCTCTGGATGTATCCCCATGTTCTCTTCGAAAGCCCTTCTGTTTTTCTTGGCTCTCATCAGCCTCTGTGTCGCGGGTGCGACACCCGTCACCCGTAGCACTGGAAAGGCTACTCTTCGTTTCTCGACCAAGTTCAACGCCGACGGCCCTCTCAGTGTCGTTGAGAAGGACCGCGCTCGTGCCAAAGCTCTCAAGAAGAAAGTCGGTCGTTTGAGCAAACCGAGTACCAGTGAAGAGATTAGCATCGTGAACAGCGCAGTGGCGTATACTGCTCAAGTCGGTGTCGGTAGCCCCGCGACAGAATGTACGTTTATCATCCGGCTATATATGAAGTACAAGAGCTAAATTGTATGGGGTCTTAGACACACTAGTGGTTGATACCGGAAGCTCCATCACTTGGGTGGGAGCCAACCAGCCATACGTCCAGACTAGCAATAGTCGAGACACTGGCAACACTTTCGTATGTTCTCAGAGTTTTCATGTTATTTTCGTGGGGTCTGAAGTGTAAAATCAGTCAGTGACCTATGGTTCTGCGCAGATATCTGGCGAGATGTATGTAGATACCGTCACGCTTGGTTCCGGCTTGGTGGTCTCAGGCCAGTCCATTGGGGTTGCAAACTCGGTGACTGGATTCCCAAATTACGATGGTATTCTTGGTCTTGGCCCTGCGGACCTTAGCGAGGGCACGATCAGCAACACGAATATGGTATCTACGGAGATGGGTAATCTTTTCTCAGAGGGCAAGATATCGGAAGAGGTGCTCGGTATCTATTTCGTCCCGGATTCAGAATCCAACCCTGGTGGCGAGCTGACCTTTGGTGGCGTGGATGATTCAGTCATTACCGGCCCGGTGCAATATGTCTCACTCACAACGACCTCCCCTGCCTCCCAGTACTGGGGCATCAACCAGTCGATATCCTACGGAGGCACCACAATTCTGCCGGAGACTCCTGGTGTCGTTGACACCGGCAGCACCCTTATCCTCATTGCCACGGGTGAGTTGTTTGTGGAGGCCGAACAATCGAGTGTGATCTGACATTATATGCTTCCACAGATGCATTCAACGCGTACCAGTCCGCGACGGGTGGCACGCTCGATCAGGCCACCGATATGCTCATGATCTCATCCTCGCAGTACGACGACCTACAGACACTTTCGTTCATCATTGATGAGATACCCCATAACCTCTCGCCCAATGCCCAAATCTGGCCGCGGTCGCTCAACTCAGCGATCGGAGGCAGTTCTGGAGGGATTTACCTTGTCATCGCTGATATTGGTTCCGCCTCGGGGTCTGGGCTCAATTTGATCAATGGGTACGCCTTCCTGTGCGTGCACGCTTTCATCTCTCCTTTCGATGCTTCGCCCTGAGAAATCTCTTCAGTGAACGCTACTATACCGTCTTGGATACCACCAACAAGCAAATTGGCTTCGCAAACACGGCTTACACTGAGTCAAACAACAACTAAAGTGCTTGTTATATGTTCTAGTCATTCTCACACTCGATTCTGTCAATCGTCTTACCCTTCTATATTTCCTCCTGATCGCACTCGAGATGTCAAGATTGAAATGTTACTTTTCATAGAAAACATGGGTTTTGAGAAGAGAAAATGAATGCAACCCCAAGAGGGCTGTTATCAACTTAGGAGTAGATGGATCGCAAACTGCGAACTGCCTGTGAGGGATACTTACGTCGGGAAGGCAGAGTGGAATATGTTGATAGTACACCCTATTCCGTAAATTTCTTCCTTCACCTGTGCTGCACAGGGGATGAAAGATATCTACAGAATAGGGTTTTCTTTCTCTGTTAATTTTCAGGTGAGTCATCATTGATTGACCAGCAAGAGTTCTAACGTACGACAAGGTAAAGGAAAACGAGATGATGGAAAAGTGAAAGTGGACTCCATCACAATACTCCGTGAAATAATACCGCAACTTCGGACTAGCTCGGGCAGTTGCCAGTCGGTGCAGTCGCCATTGTGGCTTTCCGGGAAAAAACCCCCGCATGCTAATGGGGTTTATATCCGTAGAATTTACTCGTAGTTCGGGTACTTTCAACTTTGCGACCAAAGCCCCTTTCATAGTCGACCGCTCAAGTAAGTATCAGTGGCCTCCGAGCCGCGATAGAATCATTCGTCTATTACAAGTTAAATATGAGGTCATAGACATTCTGGTGATTGATACAGGAAGCTCCATCACTTGGGAACCAACCAGACATGTCCATCGTCAAACGCTTTGGTTTCGTACACTCGTCCGTCATCGTCACATCCTTTCCTTTGATATATCTGTACCCAAATACGAAGTACTCCTCGACGCACACAAGAACCACTTTTCCAACGAAACATCCGCAAAAAACCTACTAGCATTCATGACTGATAGCTTGACACAATTATTACTTTGGCTCGTGGTCGACCCAGCGTAAGCACTGGACACGAAACCAATCTGGTTGTTTGTAATATCAAACACGCTCTAATAGAGTTCACTGAAAAGGTCGCATCGTCAGCACCACGGGGAAAAGTGTACGAACAGGAACATATAGTCGCCGATCAAGTCAAGCCCCGAACCCGAATCGCGCTCAATACCATTGACCGTGAGGTGGATGGACCCAGAACTACCTCCAATCGCATGAGGTCGCACGACGTTCCACCAATGATGAACGACAGCGTCTGCAAGTTTTCATACTGCGAGGACGTGATTATGAGCATACCTGTGGGCTGGTCCAACATGGCGCCTGTCACAGACTTGTACTCGCTATATGCGTCTTGAAAGCACGAAGTATTAGAGTGCGCTCGCTCGTTCTCGACAAACAACTCACCCACGGCAATGAGGATGAAGAGAGTACCACTGTCCACGATTCCAATAATCTCCGGCATGATTGTGGTGCAGCCGTAGGAGGTAGATTGGTCCGGTAACCCAGAAATTGTATGCAGGGTTTGCCGTCGTAGGAGATGCTGAGCTGGTAATGGCCGAATCGTCTATACAACCAAAGGTGAGTGTGCCACCAGGGACCGGGGTTCGATTACAACACTGGAACATAATAGATACCAAACACCTCTTCCGAAATTGTCCCCCGCGGGAGAAGATTATCGGCCACTGTAGGGACCCAAAGAGTGTTCTTGACCGGGTCCCTTTAAAGGTCGGCAGGGCCAACGCCAAGGACATCATCATGGCCTGTGAATCCCGTGCTCCAGCTAGCAACTCCGACGGATTGACTCACAATCACCAAGTGACCAAGTCGGAACCGAGTATACACTCCTCGCCAGAGAACTGTGCAGAATCACGATAGGACACCGACTAGGTCTACCTTTTAGAACTAACGAAAAAAAAAAAGTCAGAACAGTAGAAAACACACAACGCTCCTACCAGTGCCTTGACTGCACATACGGCTGGCCGGCTCCCACTCAGGTACTGGTGCTTCCGGTATCAACTATGAGGGTGCCTTTAGCCCCATATTAGTTCGAAAACTCATATAGACGAATAATCCACATACTTTCTGCAGTGGGGCTGCCTACACCAACTTGAGCAGGATATTCTACTACTCCGCTCACGATACTAGCCCAATTTCGTTTGACGAGATGGGTGACGTTATTCTCGATTGCCTGTGTACAAGTACGGTCCTTTTCGACGACGCCGAGAGGGCAATCCGTGTTGAATTTGGTTCTAAAGCAGAGCATACGCTGGTGGTGCAGATGAGGGGCGTCGCGCCCACGATAGAGAGGCTGATGGCAAGCAAGAACAGGAATGCTTGTAGAGGAAACATGGCCGTTAAACCACGGGAACGGATGAAGAAATGGACGCGTTAGTCGGAGCTGCGTGACGTTGTTAGGTCGCCACGAGAAAGCTCATACTCACGATGCTCTAATCTTCTGTATGCACTTCAACTATCCACCGTCACCGAAGATGATCTAACATTTTCACAGAGAAGACAGATGTATCTGCAGCACGAATGGTGACATATCGGATCATAGTTGTGTCGAAAAGTGGGGATCCATGCTCCAGAAGAGACGATTAAACTCCACATCGCTTTCCGAATCCTCGCGAGCCCCGCAATGTAATTTCAATGGGTCGCACCCAGGCTTCGGTTTCACTGATCCAGCCACTAGGATTGAATCAAAGGTCGAGCATGTTGTCGAAACCAGGCATATACATAGATCGCCCGGTTGGTAACGCAATGGTATTATTATTGATCTTTTTTTCACCTCAGTATAGTTTCCGAAAGAATAAAGAACAAACGCACTGTACTTTCGAGGGGTGTTTCTAAAATACTTGAATTCCCGGACGAATTTATTGCGCCTAACATCGTCGTCCCGTGCTACATGAAGAGCTTTGATGGAACTTTAGGGTTGCCTCACCAGTGCTTAAAAGGACACCTTGGTGAACATCTACGAGACAGTTTTGGAGTCAGATTGGAAATGGATGTAGATACAAATGGAAAGATTTTGACGCCTCCCAGGCCACGGCGTTACTGGAATACAACAGGAAGTTGAATTTTCGGCTTCGCAACTTGTTTAATTGTCCAAAGCAGATCAATCCCTGTTGAAAGCAGCCCAATACGATACGTTACCATCTCTTGAATAACACAATCCATTGGACGGGATGCAATGCAAAGAGGTGGCACCGTGCAACAGTAGTAGTACTCCGCGTCATTGAGAAGAGATATCGCCGGAAAGTACAGGAAATCACAGATTCACCAAAGACACTACATACATATTTGTTCGACTATAAATACGTGCTCCAATGCGTCATCGTTCTACGCGGTCTTTCCCGAAAAACCGCGCAACGCCGACTTTTCAAGATACAACTCGACCTACTATGCCACAATGCCACTCGATCTCTCGACAAACGAAAAGCAACGTCCATCGAGGCCACGACGCCACCACTCACGTCATTTTACGACTAGTTGGCCTTCGAGTTGGTATAAATCGTTTCAGCAAATCCGACCTGTTGGTTTGTCGAGTCAAACACGCTATAAAACCGTTGCCTGTGCGACAGTCAGCAACATCGTCCCTCTCACGAACTCGTCCACGCACAGAAAGACAAATCCATTGACGAAATTGGGGGACGACGACGACGACGGACCATTATCGCCGATAACGAGGTATATCGCGTTCGAGCTCCCGCCGAGGAGATTGTTCAGCTGCCGAGGCCAAATCTGACCGTTGGGGGTGAGGCCATACGAAGCGCTCCCAATGTGGAAATACAGCGTCTGGAGATTGGCGTATTGAGTGGAGGTGACTGACAGGAGCCCCGTGTTAGGGTCGACCGTGGCGCCCGTCAGAATTTGATATTTCTGGTAAGCGTCTGAACATTGCACGTAAACATTAATGTCCGTCCACAGAAGTTCACGGTCGACATCTTACTCACCCGAGGGAATGTAGACGAAGGTGGTGCCAGTATCGACGAAACCGTCGGTCGCCGACATGATCGTCGTGCTACCATATGAGACCGTCTGGTCGATTCCCCAATACGGCGACGAAGCAGTGCCCTTTGCCACAGGAACATAGTTCACCGGGCTAGTCAACACCGAGTCATCGTACCCGCCAAACGTCAGCGTTCCACTGTTATCGGGCGAGTAGTACGGAGCGAAGAATATCCCCACAGATTCCTCGGATATCTTTTTCTGGGAAAATAACGTGTCTGTGATCGTTGGCACTTCATTTGTGTTGCTGACTGTGCCCTGGGTCAAATCGATGGGACCTATACCAAGAATGCCATCGAACATTCCGTCGATACCCTGGGTCCAGCTTGCTACACCGAGAGATTGACTCGTCACAACCAACTCTGGAGTGAGTGTAACGGTGTCGAGCCATTCCTCTCCTTGAAATGCCCCGGAACCATATGACACGTACTATTAATGCTTCAGTGTCAAAAGCAGCTGCGACGGAACAAACACATACGACGGCGTTGCCAGTGTTCACACTGGATTTAGTGGCAGTGTATGTCGAATTGGCCCCGATCCACAAGTTAGAGCTTCCCGTATCAACCAAGAGAAGGTCTATATTACCTTGAGCTCTGTGACTCGTAGCACGAACAAATGAGACACGTACGATTCGTTGGGGGTGTACCAACGCCAACTTCAGTCAAGTAGAGCGTCCCAACATCCACAGTGCTGAGCGAGTTACCACTGGTGCCACCAGAGGATGCAGTCACCAAGGACTGGAATCGAGCACGATCCTTTTCGATGAGTGTCTTCGTGCCAGCTACATTGAATTGTGTGAAGAGTTTGAGGGTAGCCTTGCCAGTGTCGCGGGAGAGCGGGCTGGCGTTGGCGATACCCAAGGATAACAGCAAAAGCGACAAGAGGGTCATGCTCGGAGAGTGGATCACTAGTGCTGAAGACGAGAAGCAAACTTCTACACCGTTTTTTAAACAACGACGGGCGCTACTCGAAGGCGGAGCAGGTTGCCAAGCATTCTCAAAGTATACATCGACATCGAGGATCTTTTCGACAGGGTCGTCATGTCACTACGACGAGACATGCGGCAGTTTCTGCGCCAAATGTGAGCAAGCCGGAAACGTTAGTGCCTGCAGGCTGCTAAATACATACATACCGTCGAGAGACTGAGCTGAACCAAGTGCGCCTCAGCGTCGACCAAATATGAAAAAGTACACCACGCAAGCGGCGTTATGGAGAATTACATAAATCGATGGTAATACGTAGCTGGAGGCGGTGTGTATCCTACCGGATCAATAATGCTTTGGCCGTCCAGCGTGGTATGATCACATGCACGCACATTATTGTGCGTCCGAACCGCCAGGTTCCATAAAATTTGATGCCATCCGATGATCTGGACGACAATGAAGGGATGGGAAATGTGCGGGCTTCGACATGTGTACGTACTCATACACGTTTTCGTCCTAGGCCCATTTCGTCGAACAAAAACCCTCTTTCACATCCAAAAGCCGATCTGTCGTATGATTCTATACAACAGTGTGCTTGCATGCTAAAAATGTCCCTTGGACAATTCCTGCGAGGGACGTAGACGTCGAAGAACAAGGAGATTGGAAGTAGTAAGTCCGGAGGACAATTGAGCCCGAGTGGGAAAGTAATCACGATAATATTCAGGGATGTTCATGTGATCGCTCTGGGACGATTTCGAAAGTTCGTCCTCGAACGAAAAAAGTAAGGCTACATTGTTTGCTTCCAGACGATACAGAATTCGACGGATCAATACATGAAAAGTATAGTAATCATACCCACTCGTAGAAAACTCAAACTTCCAAAGCAAATGCGGTCGTGGGTTGCCCGCATAATCAGCACCAAGCTGCTAAATATAACCCCTTTTTGTCTACTTAAATGGTCGTTGCGATCATTTATGTAAACATGCATTCAGTCAACTCGTCGGTCATGTCGTCTCAAGTGATATGATACCCCTAGTTGGAGTTGGAATTGGTGTAGATTGTCTCGGCAATCCCAAAGCGATGATTGGTGGTGTCAAAAACACTGTAGAAGCGTTGTCTATATGAGGTGTTAGTCGTGTCTCGAAGAGAAGGAACATAGACACGCACAGGAAGGTGTACCCATTGCAAAAGCTAAACGGAGGTCCATTGGGAGCGTCCCCAACGTTGCTGATGACGAGGTAGATAGCACTCGTATTCCCACCAGCAGCCGTATTAAGTGAACGGGGCCAAATTTGGCCGTTGGGTGTGAGGCTGAACGATGAACCGCCAATGTTGAACACCAGCGACTGCAGGTTGGCGTATTGGGCGGGTGTGATGGCCAGGAGACCTGTGTTAGAGTCCATGATGGCGCCCGTCATGGATTGATATTGCTGAAATGTATCTATCGTTGGAGTCGCATTCGCAAGACGTGAGCGATCGGATAATATGGTCCATAGTAGCACGCTGTGACTTACCCGAGGGGATGAGGATGAGAGTAGTCCCAGTATCTACGATCCCAGCAGTGTCCTGCATGATGACGGTTTGGCCATACGAGATGGATTGGTTGATACCCCACCAAGGTGACGCATTGGGGTTACTGGTGAGTGGCACGTATTCCACTGGGCCCGTGATGACAGAATCGTCAATGCCGCCAAACGTAAGCGTGCCAGCATTGTTAAACTCCGTGGTTGGAGCAAAGAAGACGCCTAGCACTTCCTCTGGTATCTGCTGTTGAGCATATAGACTATCCATGACCGTCGGGACTTCATAAGTATTGCTAACGGAAAACTCTGTCAAGTCGCGAGGGCCTACACCGAGAATGCCATCGTAACTACCGGGAGTTTGAGCCGTTTGAGCAACACCGATAGATTGCTGTTTAATCACAAGGCCGGGAGCAAGGGTGACGGTATCCGTATACTCTTCTCCAGAGAATGACGCGCTGCCATAGGCCATACTCTAACGAATGTGGCGATCGTCAAAAATACGAACGTCACGCAACGAGCAACGAGAAACATACCACGTTGTTTCCAGTATTCACGCTGGAACTGGTTACAACGTAGCTCTCGTGAGCTCCGATCCAGGTATTGGCACTTCCCGTGTCAATTTGAAGAGTGTCTAGCACCATTCCTCAGCCTGACAGCCAGGACCCACGAGCAAAAGGAGACATACAGTATGTGGGAGGTGTTCCAATGCCGACCTCGGCAGTGTAGAAGAAAACGCCATTCGGGATACTCGCCGACACAGCGCTGTCGCGACTGTTGAGATGCAAACCCTGCCTCAAACTCTGGGCACGCGCACGGTCCTTTTCGGCGATATTGGCGAAACCGGCCGCATTAATCCTAGAGGACAGCTTGAGAGCGGCCTTTCCGGTTCCACGGCTGAGTGACTGGCTGAGTGGACTCGCCAGCACGATGCCGATCACCAGCAGGAGCCACGACAAGAAAACAGAGGGATGCATCTAAGTTGTCGTAACAATACCGAGGATGGAGAGAAATCGCGCTTTAAACTTCCATGGAGAGGCAGTGCATCAACCGTTATTGTCAAGGCCATACTTGGGGATTTTCGCTTCCGCTAGGTAATTGTTCGCCAGGGTGGTGAGAACTTTGGACCGTACTTCTGAATGAACAGGTACGACATTTCAACAAAACAGGAGTTATTACGTCCTTTTTGTGTGCTGGCCTTGGATGATCATTGTGTCTTGATGAGACTAGTGTTGTACACCTTGTTCTACTTCGGTGTGACTGAGCACGTGACCTGAAACCACTAAGTGAGGTCTTCTCGAATTGGCTGTTCCCCGTGCGGGCGGTTTTGTCCGTAGGAGCCTTGTACGATGCACCAGCAGTACTGTTGCTCAGGTGGAAGCTGGCAGTTAATTCAGGCTGCAGTCACGCCTGTCGCCGACTGTCTACAATCGTAACTCGCCATTGGCCTCGGTTGTGCTCTACGACCACATGAAACAATACCGTTTCTATCCAGGCTCGCTGATATCGTGCCAGGTTTTCATTTTGAACTTTCGTGGGACCTCACCCAGACTCTTCTGCCCCTCTGTTTTCATCTTCCTTGTTCAAAGCTGAGATTCTTCGCCAGTCCTTACTGCCAAAGGAACTTCCCATGAAGTCCATACCCCTTTTCCCGCTGCTTCCAGCTCAGCTCGTCGATAGCTTGGTGCCAAGGATGAGTAAGCCCAAAGCGGCGAGTTGCTTATCCGGTTCAGCGGTACGAATCGGCGTCAATTGCATTTTCTTTTGGGATAGTCTTACGCCGCTTAATTTCCGTTCGGAAGGCAGCTCAACCTTGTACTTTTCCCTTAACAAAGATGCTCCTGATTCCGTCGTCTGATTTGTGCCAGACACAAAGGCACATTTGAAAGGGGGATGGATTCACCTGTACGCTATTTTCGCACTCCTTTCAATGTACTGAGCTTCCCCAACATAAGCAGTCCGAGTACCTTCTAGCTCAACTCGCAGCAGCGTCGGGCACACGGACACGTAGACTCATGCAGGAACTTAAATGGCTCGTTGCCCTAGTCGTTCAACACCAACCCATCAACGGACCTCAGAGCGACGATGACCTGGATGTTCACCAAGACCTCCCTTCTGTCGTTCTTGCTGCTGACCATGGGAATAGCATGCGCAAGACCCCTGACCCGAGATACTGGCAAGGCTACCCTCAAATTTTCTACAAGAATTAATACCGATGGCTTCCCTAACCTCGTTGAGAAGGACAGAGCGCGTGTTCGGGCCATGGCAGAGCTCCATCATCTCGGTAAACGCGGACCCGGCCCTATGACATTAAGTGCAACGAATGCGGCCGTGTATTATACGGCAGAAATCGGTATTGGTTCCCCTCCGACATACCGTATGCTTGTCATTTTTTCTTTCCTGCACGACCTAAGGGATCGTAGGCACCCTTTTGCTCGACACCGGAAGTTCAAACACCTGGGTCACACAAGATTGCTATGTCCTCTCCAACTCTAGTGTAGACACTGGGGAGATTTTCGTGCGTGGCCATCTTGTTAATGTTATTCGGCTCTCGATGCTCATGTCTTGTAGTTTATAGTTTATGGCCCTGCAGCTGCTATGGGAGAGGAATATCTCGATAATGTTACACTGAACCCCAACTTGGTGGTCCAGCAGCAATCTATCGGCATTGCCAACGAAACCATCAATCTACATGGTTTCCAAGGCATGCTCGGTCTTGGTCCTATTGACTTGACTGAGAAAACTGTTTCCAACCAAGAGCTGGTCCCGACGGTCCTCGACAATCTGTACTATCAAGGAAACGTTTCACAAGTGGTATTGGGTGTATTTTTGACGCCGGCCACCGAGCCTGAAGGGAACGGGGAGCTCATGTTTGGCGGTTTTGATGAATCCGCATTGACAAGCCCAGTGAACTACGCACCAATCACCAATTCGTATCCTGCGAGCAAATTCTGGGGCATAGATCAGTCAATATCGTACGGGAACGTCACTATTCTTCCTGTAGGCCCTGGCATCGTGGACTCCGGCACAACCTTCGTCCTCGTCGCCACTGGTGAGTCCCGTGTTGAAGACTATGCCAACGCTGACGATGTGCTCTTTTGGCAACTTGGCAGGTGCATTCCGAACATACCAGAACATGACGGGTGGAGTTCTTGACTCCGAAACAGGCCTCCTGACGATCACCCCATCGCAGTATGCCAACCTGCAAACGCTGACGTTTTACAACGGGGATTCATCTTTCGACCTCATCCCAAACGCACAAATATGGCCCCGCACGCTGAATACCTTCATTGGTGGGACATGGGATGCGATATACCTCGTCGTCGCCGATATTGGTTTCCCAGATGGTCTTTTCTTCCAGTTCGTCACTGGGTACACGTTCATGTATGGTCACGTTCCACATGAATCTGCACGATCAGGTACTCACGTTTCGTTACGTGTAGGGAACGCTACTACAGCATCTTTGACGAGGGCACTCCACAACTCGGATTTGCTAAAACGAATTACACATATGCGCTCACGAATTAGAAAGCTTGGAAGGCGATGCAGGATGGATGCAGATTTGGACATGATTACTGGGTATAACTGATGGGACATGTGGGAGGAAATCCACCACTACATAGAACGTACGAGGACCTGGTATAAATTTCTCAAGGTTATGGGTACTATTGAAAAATGTCTGCCGAGTTGTAGATCAGTGATATCATCTCATTAGCACAGCCACTGTGTCATGTTTACCAGATCTTTATCCTTCCTCACTCTGCGCTACCACTGCAAGACACCACGATTTCAGCGGTGCTAGACCTGGTAAGCGTGTTCGAAAATATCTTCCGAGTCGGGGTTTGCGCTCAAACAGGGACAATCAAGTTTAAAAACGATTCGCCTCTATCAGATATCAATGTCGTAACTTTTCGTCCTAGTGCAATCTTCCGGTATTCCTCTTTGCGCATCCCTCTCGAGTTCTTGCGCTCCTCGTTTCATCGATTCGATTCAACATCATGTGGTCACGGCCAAACCCCTCCATCCGGCGCTTTGAGCTGTGTACGCCATAAGGTATACGACTCATCCCATCTTTGCCTCAGGCGATTTTAGACGCACTAATGTTTATCGGCTCAGGTACTATTCGGATTTCACTTCATTCAACAGACGGGCCGATGCCGATGAAACCCTGTCTCTTTTATCAAAGGGCAGTTTCGTTATCTTTGGCGCACCGCGTGCGTACGAGTAAAGTACGTACTCCAAATCAGAGAACTGTAAAAACCTTTCGTTTCCTCATCCGGCCACGGCAGCTTTGTGGAACATACGGAACATAGCGTCCTCGGGATGCCCACAACTATTGATTTGGCCACTTGTCGGTTCCTGCTGTTCCAGTTATCACATGCTCTTATCCCCTCGTCCGCGTGACTGTAACAACAGAACGCAACCGCATCGCATCATCGGAAAGAAAGGGAGTCTGCAGTATAAAAGATACCATGATCGATCCAGAAGACCTCAGTCAGCTGGATACATCGTCATGTTTCCTCTGAAATCACTCCTATCCTTCATTATCATCAGCCTCTCCGTCGTGAGCGCGACGCCTGTTACCCGTACCACGGGTAAAGCTACGCTCAGTTTTGCGACCAAGTTCAACACCGAGGGCCCTCTTAACATTGCCGAGAAGGACCGTTCCCGTGCACAGGCTCTGAAGAAAGGTCATTTAGGAAAACGGGATGCAGATATTAGCGTTACGAATGCAGCAGTGGTATATACCGCCGAAGTCGGTGTTGGCAGCCCCGCAACAAACTGTATGTGGACTATCTGTCAATTTAGGGAATATGAACTAACCAATGGATCCACAGATACCCTTCTGATTGATACTGGAAGTTCTAACACTTGGATAGGGGCCGATAAACCATACGTTAAGACCAGTACCAGTCAAGACACTGGCGATACCGTCGTACGTTTCTTAACGTGATGTCATATTTTCATTAGTTCTGAACAGTGGTTGTAGTCGTTGTCCTATGGTTCTGGACTGTTCTTTGGAGAGGAGTATACAGATACTGTCACACTTAGTTCCGCCTTGGTCATCGCCGAGCAGTCCATCGGGGTTGCCGTCTTTTCTTACGGATTCTCAGGGTATGATGGTATTCTCGGTGTTGGTCCCATCGACCTGACGGAGGGCACGGTCAACAATACATTCTTGGTCCCTACGGTGACGAATAACCTTTACTGGCAAAACGTGATCTCCCAAGCTGTGCTGGGAATCTATTATGTTCCAGCCTCTGAATCCAATAGTGGTGGCACGCTCACCTTTGGTGGTGTAGACGAGTCGGTCACGACAGACCCTGTGCAATACGTCCCGATTACGACGACCTCCCCTGCGAACGAATATTGGGGCATCGACCAATCGATTTCCTACGGTGGTGAAACGATCCTGTCGAAGACCGCTGGTGTCGTTGACACCGGAACCACCCTCATTCTTATTGCCACAAGTAAGTTATTTTTGAAGTTGAGACCGAGAGCGCTCTGATATCAAATGATTTCACAGACGCATTTGATGTATATCAGACTACGACGGGCGGCACGCCAGACTCGGCCACCGGTTTGTTGAAGATCACGTCTGATCAATACGCTAATCTCAAGACGCTCTCGTTCGATATTGGTGGGAAATCCTACGCTCTCTCGCCTAATGCGCAAATTTGGCCGCGGTCGCTCAACACGGCGATCGGAGGCACCACCGGGTCCATTTACCTCGTCGTCGGCGACATCGGTACACCCTCGGGTTCTGGGCTTGACTTTATCAATGGGTACACCTTCCTGTGCGTACTGAAATTATTATACAATTGGTGTGCGATTCTAAGGACGACCTCTGTTCAGTGAACGCTATTATAGCGTATTTGATACGACCAACAGCCGTGTTGGCTTCGCGTTTACGGGTTTCTCCGGGTCGACCGGCAATTGAGACAAGTTCGGGTTGTTATTTATTATCTTGTTTACAAGGTCGATGAGGGGTGAATTATTGATCTGATTTCTTTACTTGATAATTTCGCCTTAGACTGGGTGAGGGAGAGTGTTGGCGTCGCATGTAATGTAAGTTAAGATGTGTCTTGGTTTCTATCACCATATTCCTCAGACATCATGGAAGAAGTTGGTCATTGCTATGAGACGAGTGCTGAACCCAAGGTGGCGTGTGAACATTTAGACTATTGTGGGAAGCTCCTAATAAGTAGTGAGGCTTTTACATAATAAATCCCCTGAGGGGCCCCGTATCAGAACATGGTGATATGATGTCGGTAAGCCGTCGTGACTCGTCGAGTGGTCGTGCACTGACCTCGGGTCATCGATTTATCTTTGATTGTACTTAGTCATTGCATAGGACAAAATACGGGGCCCCGCTACGTCCCCCATCTCACCTACCATCCGTGCTGCTTGCCTCCCTATCCAGCTTCCACCGAAGGTGACGACCACTGCACGGCGTATTCTGAGGCGACAGGAATGCTTTCCAAGGTATGAACTTCGACACAGATTATTGAAGATTTGATTTCGCATGCCTACCCTCTCGCTGAACTGTCTCCACTCACAGAAAGTCACTGCCCGTCCGATGCTACTCCGCACCTGAACCACTGGCAGCAAGGCCTTCGTTGGCACAGACAACCCTAGTAACTTCAGGGCATACACATACATTAAACTAAGAAACAATTTCGGATTGAGCTGTCACGAGCAAATATGCTTGAGCCTCGAACGCCGCCCTATGATTACTTGTTCAAAGGTAGCAATGTGAACATGAGTGGGGCTTCCAGCGTCCATGTAATCTTGGGGGAAATGAAACCAGCTGGAACTTATTGACCTCACTGCGCGCTGCAAGTAAATACATGATAGACAAAGAATATGTATATAATTTGAAAGTACCACCATTTCCAGTGCTAGCCAATGGACTCTTTCATCACTGGTCGCATGTCATACGATTGATCTAACAGGCATACATGTGACCAGTAGGGAAATACAGGGCATCTAATCGCGGGACAGCGCCTAAATCATGGCATAAATACCAGGCCGTTTGAGCCATGTAATGTCGCCCAGTTTACTCTTCACTTCCCACTGCCGACGATGTTGCAGACGGGCTCGTCATTCTTCTTTTTGCTGACTGCCCTCAGAGGCCAATGCACCATGCATTACGTACCGAACGGGCTCAGAGTCTGTGTACATCAGTCGCCACTATGCCTGTAATGTCTACCATGGGGCTACGCCAGCAGACGACAAACGCGGAAGACAAAAAACAACCCATCTGGACTTACGGTGCGTTATTTATAACAGAGCGCAGGGCAAAGGGCTGCACGGAGTAAGAACTCCAGTCGACGTGATAAGAGACTGACATTTACCTGCACGGAGTAAGAACTACGGTACAGGTAAGTAACGAATGTGTGTAAGTACGAATAGGATAGCTTACCTCCAGTCGACGTGATAAGAGACTGGAGGAAAGCGTATGCGCCGCGCGGGCGATGTCGAGTATGTACGAAAAAGGAAAGTTATGTAATGACTACGGTACGCGGTCTGACAGGTCTCCAACAATTTAAATATACCATTTCCTACATTTATATTGACTTGTTACTCTACTGCCACTATACAACTCGACTGGATATTTTGGTTCGGTGATGGTTCAGTGGAAATTCTTCTATTTCGTGCGCTGAATTGTCTCTTTTCATGACCTTGGTTCAATTCATCCGACCGGTTCGAAATATTTGGTGGTCAGGACATGTTATCCTACTTGATGCATTTCGTTGTAAACTTGTTCCAAATGTCGGAGAGAGCGAAGGCCTCTGCTGGCCACTGTACAAGTATGGTAACCACTCGACGGGAAACGAGACCATGATGGCATTCATTGACTCGGAGGTGAGACAAGAGCTGACGATGGATGGCCTACCTGATAAACGTAACGCTGGAGAACCCGGTTTGAGGACGCCGGTATGTTCGAGATTTTTCGAGATTTAGCCTCGTATACATATGTATGTCGCTGGAAGTAGTACTTTTTTCGACCTTCATTTTCTTCCAGTCTCGGTATTGAGAGGCATTTTCCTGGTTAGAGACTCATGTGTGCTGTAAGATCATGCTCGTGGTTGCTGTATTCAAGCTGAGTACTCGGATTCCGACATCCTCCGCCTCTCGGACAAGACCACGCAACGCGGTGGGCACTCTTTAGACTAGGTCTAAAGGTTATACAAAAGACGTATTTAATGTGTATATTTGAAATATACGCCAGGACCTCTGCATGTAAGGTGTGGGAATATTGTGGGCCGAATACAATGGCCTCTATCAATTGCTTGGCAAATTTCCACACATTCAGGGTGAGCCCGGCGCCAGCAAGACTCGCTAAGCATGTTGTTCCGCAATGCACAAGGCATCACGACCCTGTACCTTGATTCACAACGGCCCGCCAGTATACCTGTTCAAAAACATGTTCGAGGTCAGGATTTGTGTTCAAAAGCTGTCAGATCAAATTTCACTCGAAAATGAGTCGACTTTATAATAATATAATAGTATGATACGAATGGGGTTTTTTTATCATTCCGTAATTCCCAAGATCGTATCCCTCTCGAGATCTTGTGGTCTTTGCTTCGTCGATTCGATTCAATGTCATGTGGCCAGGGCCACCGTGATCGTGACCTTGCACGTCTTTTTGTTCAGCTGTGTATACATAAGACAAGGCACGACGCATTGCAATTACCCGCGGGAGCGTTTGGAATGAGGAGGAGTAGATCATTCCATCTTCATACTAGGTGGTTTCCGACGTACTAATGCCTACCGACGCAGGTACGGTCCGGATGTCGTCGCTTCATTCAATAGACGCACGATGTCGACGAAACCCCGTATCATCAATCATATTGGCCTTTGTTATCTTTGGCACACCTCGTGCATCAAGCAAGTACGTACTGGAAATCAGTGAATCGTATGGGTCGTTGATCTCTCCCATCTGGCCACTGCAGCTTTATCGGACATATGGAGCCGAGTATCCTTGGAATACCCACAGCTATGGAAATGGCTACTTGTCGTTTCATGCTGTTCCCGCCGACACATGCTCCTGTCCTCTCGTCCACGTGAAACGTTTCTTGCAACAACGGAACCTATGATTGCGCACCGCATCGCGCCATCGGAAACAGTGAATCCGTAGTATTTAAGAAGTCATGATCGATCTGGAAGTCCTCAGTCCTCTGGATACATTGCTATGTTTCCTTCGAAAGCACTCCTCTCCTTGGTCCTCATCAGCCTCTCCATCGTGAGCGCGACGCCTGTTACCCGTACCACGGGCAAAGCTACGCTCAGTTTTGCGACCAAGTTCAACACTGAGGGCCCTCTTAACATTGCCGAGAAGGACCGTGCTCGTGCTCAAGCCCTCAAGAATGTGGGCCATCTTGGAAAACGCAGTGGGGATATTAGTGCCACCAATGCCGCAGTGACATACACAACTCAAGTCGGCGTTGGCAGCCCCGCAACAGAGTGTATGTGGATTATTCATCTATATAGATCATACGAACTCAATATCGATTCATAGATACGCTTCTGATTGATACTGGAAGCTCCAATACTTGGATCGGAGCCAGCAAGGCGTACGTCAAGACCAGCACTAGTCAAGACACTGGCAATACTGTCGTACGTTTCTTAATGTCATGGCATGTTTACATTAGTTCTGAAAGTGGATCTAGTCGGTGACCTATGGTTCTGGAGGATTCGCAGGAGAGGAGTATACAGATACTGTCTCGCTTGGTTCTGACTTGGCCATCGACAAGCAGTCCATCGGGGTTGCCAATGATGCTTATGGATTCAACAATGTTGATGGTATCCTTGGTGTCGGCCCTGTCGACCTGACGAGTGGCACGGTCTCTAATACGAACACGGTCCCAACGGTAACAGATAACCTTGTCTCGGAAGGCAAGATATCTGAAAAGGTACTCGGTATCTATTATGCTCCGGCTTCCGAGTCCGAGAGCGGTGGCACACTCACCTTTGGTGGCGTGGATACTACGCTCACAAGCGGCTCAGTGGAATACGTTCCGCTCACGACGACCTCCCCTGCGAGCGAGTATTGGGGCATCAATCAGTCGATCTCCTACGGCGGCAAAACGATTTTGTCGGAGACCGCTGGTGTCGTTGACACCGGTACCACTCTCATTCTCATTGCCACGAGTGAGTTATCTTTGAAGTTGATCAACCGAGAGCGCTCTGATATCAGGTAATTTGACAGACGCATACAGTGTATATCAGACTGAAACCGGTGGTATATATGACAACGACACCGGTCTGCTGAAGATAACGTCATCGCAATATGCCAATATCAAGACGCTCTCGTTCGATATTGGCGGAAAGTCCTACAATCTTTCGCCCAACGCGCAAATTTGGCCGCGGTCGCTCAACACGGCGATCGGAGGCACCGCTAAGTCCATTTATCTTGTCGTTAGCGATATCGGGAACGATTCGGGGTCCGGACTTGACTTTATCGATGGGTACACCTTCCTGTGCGTGCTCAAGTTCTTGCTTATGATGGTGTGCGATTCTGAGGATGACCTTTGTTCAGTGAACGCTATTATAGTGTGTTTGATACGGCCAACGGCCGTGTCGGCTTCGCGCCAACACGTTTCACTGAATCGACTACCAACTAAAATAGGCTGTCTTTTATCAAGCATTCACCGTGTTGATTCGTGACAAGAAGAATATGCTCTCGACTTTATTGTTGTACCTTTCTTTTTGACCTGTCTTATTTTTTCTTCGCACTTGAGATGTCGAGGTTGACGACTATGTATGTGGCGTGTTTAAAACAATAGTGATTAGAAGGATTTCTTGACACACTCCTCGTCGACTGCACGCTATTGGGTTTTCCGTGTGTCTCTGCTCTCATAAGTAGAGACACGACTCTGAAAGCCTGAATCAAATGGTCTGAAGAGTGAGATCTTGAGAACTCTCCGTGATAGCGTGAGGTCACTCTACATAGTGAATCTGTCCTTTTTCTAAATTATTGGATTCTATGTTCTGACGTACTTCAGCTTTATCAGAAAACAAACGCCTCTATCCGTCATTACTACCATTAAACTGCCGTGCACATTTTTGGGCTGTGTATCCATGGAGCACATGAAATTTTCTCGTTCGGGAAACCAGAACACTGACCTCACTCATGCAACAGGAAAGGATACCACCTCCTGAACCCTCTCTACTCCCAGAGCAAGAGTTTCCAATTCGCTGATGGGCCTGCCTCGCCAGTCCCTCCGACCACAGCTCCTGCCGATCTCAGCCCCCTGCCAATTTTCACTTCGCACACTACACAACATTGCACCTACAGTATTGGCGAGCGAACCGAGGTCACTGGCGCGTGGCATTCGTATCGTCCCACATGTCGCACGTCGTATCGTCGCGAGACCCCCTGTGTTTCTGATTGGAGGCGACTGTCGCCAGCGGTCTGCGAGTCATTCTTCGCCCACGGATGTGCGACCTATCATGGTTCTGATGACCACCAGACAAGTGATGACTCACACCCAGCGTTGGGACGCTATAGTAATACACATGGAAATACTTACAGTGTCTTTGCCACACGATCATCGTAGTGGTCACGGTGTGACACCGCACTATTTGGTTAGGTTTTTTGGAACCAACGAGAACTTATTACATAAATGCACCAAATAGGGCAAGTGGCATGTCGCGATGAAAAACACAATCCCGATCGTATCTTATTTATATCGAAGGAGTTAATCCTAATGACTCGTATCGTAGCCTACGATACACTAATACTTGATATAACTCATAGGCCGCTCTCCTAGTACTGTGTAGATTCCTGCCGTGTCTACGTATTTTAAGCTGACAAGACTTTCTTATCTGGGACCAAGTCGGAATGGTGGAACGCACAATAACGAGAGATCAAGCTTCAAGCCCCCTTTTGAAGGCGGAAAACAATTTCAGTCGTTGAAGGGTTAAGTCTGGAATTCTTCTCATCCATATATTATCGCGATGTGCCACATACATACAAGTCGTCAACCTTGATATCACAAGTACAACGAAAGAAATAAAAAAGTATGTACAACATGACAATAATAAGGCCGAGAGCATTCTCTGCTACGCAAAGCATATCAGCCACATGTAATCAACGGCAATCCGAACAATAAAAATAGATGTCAGCTTGAACTTATGTTAATTTCTCTCCGAGTTAGTGAGAGACGTGGATGCAAAGCCGACTTGTCTATTGGTCGTATCAAAGACGCTGTAGTAGCGCTCGCTAGCAAAAGGTCATCATCAGAATCACACACCGAATAAAGTTTAATATTTTTGAGCACGCACAGGAACGTGTACCCATTGATAAAGTCAAGTCCGGTCCCCGAATCGCTCCCAATATCGTTGACAACGAGGTAAATTGAATCAGAGTCGCCTCCGATTGCCGTGTTCAGCGACCGCGGCCAAATTTGTGCATTAGCCGTCAGACCGTAGGACGGTCCACCAATTTTAAACCAAAGTGTCTGGAGATTGGCGTATTGTTTTGGAGTGATCTTCAGCAGACCGGTGTTCTCGTCGAGCGTGGCGCCTGTCGCAGATTGGTACATATTGAATGCGTCTATAAAAGCATTACACGTCAGATCGTGCTCGGTCATGGCCATCACAAAAGCTCACCAGTGGCGATGAGAATGAGGGTGGTACCGGTGTCGACGATACCTGCGGTCTGTGACAGGATCAAGTCGTTGCCGTAATATATGCGCTGGTCGATACCCCAGTAGCTCGACGCAGGGGAAGTCGCCGTGAGCGGGACGTATTGCACGGAGCTCGCGAACGAGTCGTCCACACCACCAAACGTGAGCGTGCCACCGCTGTCAGATTCAGAGGCCGGAACATAATAGATGCCCAGCACCTCTGCGGGAATCGTGCCTTGCGTAAAAAGGTTATCGGTCACCGTAGGGACTGTCTTCTGGTCGCTGACCGTACCCTCCGTCAGGTCGACAGGGCCAACACCAAGAATACCATCAAAACCTTGGAATCCGTAAGCAGCTTTAGCAACCCCGATGGACTGCTGCTCGATGACCAAGTCGGGACTAAGCGTAACAGTATCCAAATACTCCACTCCAATGAAGCTTCCAGAACCATACATCACATACTATATCCACCCTTCAGAACTGATGCAAACATGTCATGATATTAAGAAACATACGACAATGTCGCCGGTAGGTTTACTCGTGTTGGTTGGGACGTATGGCTTATCGGCTCCGATCCACGTGTTGGAGCTTCCAGTATCGATTAGAAGGGCATCTATGGATCCATATTTAGCTCGTATAATCCATATAGATGAATAATCCGCATACACTCTGTCGCGGGGCTGCCGACACCAACCGCAGCTGTGTATGTCACTACGGCGTTGGTGGCGCTAATATCCGCATTGCGTTTTCCCAGATGGCCCACATTCTTGAGAGCTTGAGCACGAGCACGGTCCTTCTGGGCAATGTTGAGAGAGCCCTCGATATTGAACCTGGTCGCAAAACTGAGCGTAGCTTTACCCGTGGTACGGGTAACAGGCGTCGCGCTCACGATGGAGAGGCTGATGAGGACCAAGGAGAGGAGTGCCTTCGAAGGGAACATGACGATGTATCTAGAGGACTGAAGTCTTCCAGATCGATCATGATCTCTTAAATACTACGGACTCGCTCTTCCGAATGGCATGAGATGCGCAATCGTACGTTCTGTCGTTACACAAAAGGCGTACCACGCGGACGGGGTGTGTGAATTGGAACAGCATGAATCGACAGGTAGCCATTTCCATAGATGTGGGCATTCTAAGGATGTCCGACCCCATATGTTCGATAAAGCCGCAGTGGCCAGATGTGAATCAATAAACCATGCGGTTCTTCGGTTTCCAGTACGTTCTTGCATGAAGCGCGCGTAGCACTTAAAGATCAAGGAAGCTTACTCTGATGGAAGAGTCGGGGTTCCGTCGATATCATGCATCTATTAATGAAGTGATGAAATCCGGATCATACCTGTTCCAATAGGCGTTAGTGCGTCTGAAGCCAGGTGAAGATGAGATGATATAACTTCTCTGGATGCCTCTACAAGGTAATTGCAATGCGTCGTGACCTGTCGTATGCATCCACAATCGACGAAGCGAGGAGCACAAGATTTCGAGGCTAAGGAGAAAATCATATTTAAGGATTGCGTTAAAACGAAAATTTACAACATAATTATAAGGCGACTCATGTTGAAGCCAGAATTGATTATCAGACATATGTTTGAGTGTAAATCTCCACCAACGTGTTTATGAACACACCCAGTAACTGGCCTGGCGCTGCTGAAGGTATAGGGTTGTGGCGTCTGGTGGAACAACATTCTGTCATTACTCGGTGAAACATGCTAGCGGCTTGAGTGTGCGAAAAAAAAGAATTGCCAAGTGCATACTGACAAGGTAAGTCAAAGTGCAATTTAAACGCCGATATGTCTTACCACCCTGGGAGTTTGTTCGAACTTCGGACTGCTCACGTATCGTTCTAGTCGAGGTCAGTGAGCATTCCAGAAGAATGTCCATGCATGAAGAGAGGCGGCGAAGAGCCAGTGTACCACGCAGCTTAGTCCGTCTTGCGCTCCTGCTTCTGGCGCGCACTTCACCTTTTTTCGCACAATTTCTCGGGTCCAGCGGACGACTCTTTAGTCCATTCCGCTCGACCTTCAGCACTCGTGTGGCAACCTGCTTGGTCGGTAGTGCCTCATCTCGTTCCCTAGTGTACATGTCCTATGAATGACCCACACTATTCAACGTATTATGAAGCCAAATATGTGCGCGTTCGGAATGAGGTCGGAAGATGTACATTTGTTCTCGAACGTCAGCATCTCCGGGTTGCCATACTGCGATGGAGTTCAAATGGTTAGGAGATCCTAGAACTCTACAAAATCCAGTTGTTTGCAACGCATTTGCCATGTTTTGAAAGAAGCACATTGTCAATATTTGCATAGCCCTCCACACACGGGACCCACCGATAGCGACGAAATTAATAAAGGAGGAGTGTGCCATTCCCATGCGAGATTGATTGATTGGTTTCCTAGAATTTGCACGCAGGATGCAACATAGAGATTGGCCCTCCAGAGTCTGTCAAATTCAACCTAGTTATCTGGTCGGTCTGTATCGAGCTTCCTTGGATTTGGTTTGATCGAAAGTAAGACTACCTGCCTACGGTACTGAATGTACTTTTGAAGAGAATGCGACATCATGCTTGGCGATTATGATGATAATCTTCGCAGTAAAGTACGCAGTTTATCGACGGAGAGAGGCTGACAAATAACTGAAAACAATTGCCAAGCGTGCCATACTTTGCTTTGCCCTTCTCGGAACCATCAGAAGAGAAGGATCCTTCTAGTATCATAAAGTGTGGGCAATTGCCAGTCTAGCGCGTTCCACATATTAATACTAGATCATTGCGACCGGAAGGACTCCAGCAAGATCCAGATACCCGTGGATTCCAGGTCCGTTCAAGTCTTCGTAACATTTCCCGAACATCCATATCCGGAGACATATCTTGGTCGGAAAAAGATCCTGTCACAAATGATGCAGTATCCACTGAACGTGGTGTGTGCGGTACACCACGGTCGTTCGTTTTACAAGGGTATATGGTGAGCGCCAGTTTTGTGAGGTTAATACGCCCTCCTCACTCGACCTCGACGACGACACGGTAAACCCAAGGCCTCAACGAAGACAACTCCGTAGGCACGGGCACACAACGAAGCCGAAGCCGTGCCGGGTTGACGGCAATGGCGGTGGTGGGAGCTCCTAAGATAGATAAGTACTTCTCCACTCGGGCCGCGCCATTGAGGCCCCATTCATTCACCTCAAGCCTATGACCTCGCGACGACGAAGGCACTCGACGACAAAGTTATGCGGGGGGGAACGTGCATGTGGTCCACCGCTCTGCCCTTGAATACTTGGACCGGGCTAACTCGGACTAGCCATTCACCTCCAAAAAGAACCGTGAATCTCTTTGAAAGTTCGTCCCGTGTGCACCGCATCCCAATGATTTCCTGCAGCCGTATCTGAAGAAAAAAATTTCCTGTCGACTGCGTCGAATACTCATCGCTGATAAGCAGACCACGCCGCTCTTCGCCCAGCACCGTCATTGCCGCCAGTCGATGAAGCACACTAACCAAAATGACCACGCCTGCTTCTCGCACGATCGTACATCCACGCTAAAAAAATAGTCACAGTCAACGATGTCGAGACGATAGAAATCGGTGAATGCCCTTTTTCTGTGTAGTTCCTCGGGGAATACGTGTGACAGTCGGATGACCGACCAAGAAGGGCACTCTGTGTCGCTCATCGAATCCCTTGGGGATGGTGAAGGGCGGACCCCACGTTGAAATGATGTCAAGGTGGGTACCGCATGGCAGCGCAAAAGTGCCCGCGGGGACTCGAAAGGACCCTTCGTGCCCGCACCACCTGTGGGAGAGTACCTGCGCTCCAGGTATATCTGACGGCGCTCCCGTCGAGTAGGAAGCATCCCTCCCCCCGCTTGTATATCCCGATTCGCAACCAGTCTATTTGGGGTCGCGCCTCTTGGCCAACTGGAAGCTGGTACCCTAAACGGCCTTGGAAGGCCGATGGTCGGGGTAGCGGTAGCCCCCTGACGAGAACTTTCGCAGGTTCGAAACCATGCCCACCAGTAGACAGAGGTTATCCTGGATTTAACCAGCAAAAGTAAAAAATGAACACGCACAGGAACGTGTATCCGTTGATAAAGTCGAACGCAGAACCTGATTTGGATCGATATCGCTGAGCTGAGTGAGGCTAGATTTTGTGCATCGGGAGTGAGATCGTAGGAAGTCATCGATACTGAACGAGAGTGCTAGAAAGCTTACATGACAAAGATTTGGCCAGCGCAGACCCCGTGTTTAATATGTTCGCGCCGTTGAACGACACTCACGTCGTCTCGAGTGTAGTGCTGTGCCATCCCGGCCTATAAGCCCTGAGCCGGCCGAGCCGAGCCATAGTGGTGGCTTGAGGGGGGCTCATGGCCCGGCCCGGCGTTTTTGCAGGCCTGAGCCAAGCCGTGGTATTTTTGTTAACCAATTCCCACTGTCAACGCTATCGTCGATCGCGCGTTGACGTAGTCTACGACCATAATGGTAGGTTATTAAATTATTTCTATTTTTCATTCATTTTCTCTCACAGATAACGTCGACGGCGTGACCAAGTCCGACGACGCAGCCACGACCGACGACGCAGCCGCGACCTCAGACGTCGCAGCTACATGACATCAACCACGACGACCCAAGCGCAGACGCAGCCGTGACCACGGACTACGCAGCCACGGCCCACGGTGAGGGCAGCCATGACCACGGCGACGTAGCCGCGACCTCGACGTCACAGCCACGACGACGCAAGTGCAGACGTAGACGCGACCACGAACGACGTAGCCACGACCACGGTGGCGGAACCGCGACCACTCTGGACGTTACAGCCACGACCACCAACGACATAGCCGCGACCTCGACGTCGCCCACGCCCCAGCGGACCATAAACGAGGAACCAAAAAAAAACCTCGACGTCGCAGCCACGACCACGACGACGCAAGCGCAGACGCAGCCACGACCACGGCGACGTAGCCACGACCATGACGGCGGAACGGCGGCCACTCCGGACGTACAGCTGCGACCATCGACGACATAACCGCGACCTCGACGTTGCAGCCGCGAATGGCGACCACCCCGGACATCGCAGCCACGACCATGACGACGTAACCGCGACCACGGACAACGCAGTCACGGCGACATCAGCCGCAACGACGACGACGTCGCAGCCACCACCACGACGTAACCGCGACCACGGACAACGCAGCCACGACGACGACGAGGAGGATGTAGGCAACGCAACAGCGCCCCAACACCACACGGCCGACGACGACGACGATGCAGGCCATACGACCGACGACAACAACGACGACAAGGTGTCATCAAACATGCGTGCAAGCACGGGCATACATGCAGACGATACGTCCGTGTGCATGCTCGTGCTTGCGCGCATGCAACAATAGGCCGCGGCTTGAGCCAAAGCCCTGGCTTTCAGGCCAGGCCAGGCCCCCATTGGCGGCTCTCGGGGGCTTATGGCCTGGCCTTAGGCACAGCGAAGCCAGAGCCCCCTAAAGCCAGGCCCAAGCCGTGGCTTTCAGGCCAAGCCGGGCCGGCACAGCACTACTCGAGTGTTCCTCTCTGAGTTTCGCGTATTGCGATGACGTGGTCTTTTGAAGTAGATCGGTGGCCTCGTCGGGCGTGCTGTCCGTCGCAGTCTCCGACAAGATTGTGCCGCCTTCCGAAGAGATCAATTAGTCGATACCAGTTACTAGTCCGAGGCAGGGGAAGCCGTCGTGAGAGGGAAAGGACCGAATTGTCTTGGGAGATCATGCATTGCGAGTAAAGATTATCTGTCACCGTAGGGACCGTGCTCGTGTTGCTGACCTTACCCGACAACGACGACGACGCCCCCGTCAGGTCAAGAGGGCCAATGCCGAATGCCTTCCGGCAATCCACTGGATAATGTCCAAACCAGAACCAAGCTTGGCTACTTTGGAAAGTTCCCGACCATGAGTTCTGGCATTCTCACATTGATAATTTCGTGTGCTCCGTAGATACACAGCACAGATAGCGAGCACACCAGTTTCATTGTAGTGGTGACGAATGCGGTTATGTGGATGTCAAAATATGGAAAGGTTCAATGGCATGGAAAATGGAACGTAGACGAGAGATTGATAAGTACAGAGCGTCCGGAATGGTGGAAAACCTAAAAGGTCTAGCGTACTTTCCTGCGTCACGAATCCATACACAACCCCACCGAATGATACATCAGCCGCAAAGAGCGATTAGAAAGAGTAGTCCTTTTAAACGACATCTTTAGTTACTTGTTGACTCCGTGAAACGCGTGGATGCGAAGCCAACTTGGCCGTTGGCAGTATCAAAAACGCTGTAGAAGCGTTCACTAGAGAAGTGTCATCCTCAAAAATCACAAAACTATTAAAGTGAAAATTTCAGCACGCACAGGAAGGTGTACCCATTAATAAAGTCAAGTCCAGACCCCGAATTGCTCCCAATATTGTTGACGACGAGGTAAATTGAATCAGAGTCACCTCCGATTGCCGTGTTCAGCGACCGCGGCCAAATTTGTGCATTAGCCGACAGATCGTAGGACGCTCCGCCAATTTTGAACGAGAGCGTCTGGAGATTGGCGTATTGTGCTGGAGTGATCTTCAGCAGACCGGTGTTCTCATCGGGCACGGCGCCCGTCGCAGACTTGTACATGTGGAACGCGTCTATAAAAGCACGACATGTCAGATCGAGCTCAGTCGATTGGTCTTCACGAATAACTCACCCGTGGCAATGTAGATGAGGGTAGTGCCGGTGTCGACGATACCTGCAGTCTGCGACAGGATCTCGTCGTCGCCGTAAAAGATAGACTGGTCGATACCCCAGTATCTCGATGCAGGGTGAGTCTTCGTGAGCGGGACGTATTCAACAGAACTTGTCATGACCGAATCATCCACACCACCAAAGGTGAGCGTGCCATCGCTGTCGGATTCAGAAAACGGAACATAATAGATGCCGAGCACCTCTTGGGAGATCTTGCCTTGAGAGAGGAGGTTATCCGTCACCGTAGGGATTACGCTCCCACTCAAGTTGACAGTGCCCTTCGTCAGGCCAACGGGGCCAACACCGAGAATGCCATCAACACCTTGGAATCCCATATCAATGTCGGCAACCCCGATGGACTGCTCGGCGATGACGAAGTCGGGACTAAGCGTGACAGTATCCAAATACTCCTCTCCAAGGAAATACCCAGAACCATAGCGCAGAAACTATATCCGCCTTTTAGAACTAATGCAAACATGTCATGACACTAAGAAACATACGACAATCCCGTTGGTAGGTTTGCTCGTGCCGGTTGGGACGTATGGCTTATTGGCTCCGATCCAGGTGTTGGAGCTTCCAGTATCAATAAGAAGGGTATCTATGAATCCATGTTTAGTTCGTATGTCCATACCGACGAGTGATTCACACACAATTTGTTGCGGGGCTGCCGACGCCGACTTGAGTTGTGTATGTCACTGCAGCATTGGTGGCACTAATATCTCCGCTTCGTTTTTCATGACGGCTCACATTCTTGAGAGCCTGCGCACGAGCACGGTCCTTCTCAACAATGTTGAGAGGGCCCTCTGTGTTGAACTTGGTAGCAAAACTGAGCGTAGCTTTGCCCGTGGTACGGGTCACAGGCGTCGCGCCCACGATGGAGAGGCTGATGAGGATCAAGGAGAGTAGTGCCTTCGAGGGGAACATGACGGGACTGAAGGTTTCCTGATCGATCATGTTCCTTTAAATACTGTGATTTACTTTTTCCAATGGAACGATGCGGTCCACAATCATACGTTCTGTTGTTACAGAAGGCGTGCCACGCGGACGAGGGGTGCGTTGGCTGGAATCGCATGAATCGACAAGTAGCCTTTTCCATAGATGTGGGCGTTCCAAGGATGCCCGACCCTACATATTCGATAGAACCGCCGTGGCCAGATGAGAATCAACGACCCATATGGTCCTCTGATTCCAAGTAAATTCTTGCATGATGAACGCATAGCACCTAAAGATCAAGCTCACTCTGATGGAAGAGTCGGGGTTCCGTTGACATCAGGCGTCTATAGAAGTGATGAAATTCGGATCATACCTGGTTAGTGTTCCTGAAACCACCTGGAATGAAAGACGATGGAACACCTTCGTCTTTTTCCGAGCGAATGTTCCCGCAAGGTAACTGGAATGCGTCGTGCCTTCTCGTATGCGTGAACGATCAAGGAAGCTGGGAGAACAAGACTCGTTTGAGCGTAAATTCTGGCGAACATGTTTATGAATACGTCTACTGGTCCGGCAATATGCTGAAGTCTGGTGCAGTGAAACGACATTACTAGGGCATTCCCGGCGCATCTGAACCAGTGTAAAATTTACGAAGTGCGTAAGGTAAGCCAAATCAAACACCGATAGGTCTTACGGCTCGTACAAGTTTGTTTGGACTAACCCAATTATCGAGTTCTGGACTAGTCGAGGCAAGTGAGCATCCTAGAAGAAAGTTGGTGCATGAAGTGGACTTTCTCTTCGCCACCAGTGCACCACGCGGCTTCAGTTCGTCTTGAGCCAAAGCTGAGCTTCTGACACAATTCTTCTTTTCGCACCATCGCGCCTCCGCATCCAACAGACGGCTCTTTCGTCCACTCCGCTCGACCATCGGCGGTGCCTCGGGCTGGTTTCTTCCTTCGCACAAAGGACACTATTCACCGTATTACAGGGACAAATTTGTGCGTTCTGGACGAGATCGTAAGATGCACCTTCGTCCTCGAACATAATCGTCTCCAGGTTGGCATAGGTCATAGCCAGCGGTCGTTTCAGAGTTGATAACTCCCCCGTTATGTTCTGGTAAGTTTGGAATTCATCTTCTAGGATTCATGCTGGCATAGCCCTCATATCCCTCAGCACGGGACTCACCGGTAGCGATAAGAATGATAAGAATGATACCAGTGTCATCAGGAAGGAGTAGTAGTATTCTCAAGCGAGATTGATTGATTAGTTCCCTAGAATTTGCACGACGTGGAGATTGGTGCGTAGATCCCTGAGATTGCGTCGTAACGCCGAAAATGAGGCCCCAGTCTCTTCAGCAAGAACTCTGCCAATAATTCACATATTCAGTACCGTAGGCAGGTAGCCATTTCAATGGCCATACTCCTGACATGTTGTACAGTGCTGAGGAAACTGGAAGAACATATTCCTACTCGCATGCATGACCAATCATGGTCCCATTGTCATACCCTTCGAGCCACCAGAAGAGAAGAATCCCTCGATGACGAAGTGTGGACAATGGCCAATTACTTGAAGGTTGCCAAGGAGATGAGTGGCGCGTTCTGATATTATAGACTTGGATCACTGTAACCGGAAGGACGCGAGCAAGATGCAGATACTCTGGAAGGTCTTCCCAAGTGGCAGCATCCTGGACACTTTGGCTTGGAAGGACTCGATCCATATTCTCAGTTCTTGTCGACTTTTGGGTACGTCGATTACTTCGAAACGGTCACGGATACCATGTCTCATTTCAGCAGCTAGGTATGCACCATCACCCCCATTGCATAAAATACTTTCCCACAGGGACGAAGGGTTATTATCAGCGCATCGTCCCCTCTGATCATTTCCCATCTTCCACAACGACGAGCGCGGACTACGCGTGGGCGCTCCCGGTGCCGACTCAACACCGACGACGACACGGTGCGTCTACCGCATCAACGAAAACAACGCCGTAGGCAAGTGCACGCAACGAAGAGAGGACAAGGGCGTACCGTGTGGCAGCAATGACGCCGGCGGTGAGGGAACAAGTAAAGAGCTGCTTTCCCATTGTCATCACCCTCGAGCCGCACCACCAACTTACCCGTTCAACTCATAACCACGACTTCACGAGGTGGAGGACGCGGGCATGCTACGGAGCCGGGCCGGGTCAACGGCTCCATCATCGTTGCCTGTGTTACCCTCGCCCTCGCAGCACGCTATAGAAAACGAATGCACGTGGTGAGTCAGGGGTGGTAGAGATGATATCAGGGGGGATGTTACGCCTTGAGCCTTGATCGTTTCGCCTACTTGAATCCCGCCCCTATCATCACGGTCGTTTAGCTTCCAAACTTCGGGAATGTTGCTCAACAGCCATCTTTATTCGACCTCAACATGTGCCGCCACCGTAGTCTTCATCCGCTAGTAGATGACTCTAAGCGAATTTGATCTTGCGATAGCTTGTGTCAGGATTGACGACTAGAACGGATCATTGGTTTGATGTACGTCACATATAGATTGATCAGGAAGAACGAACGCACTTGACAGAGCAAACTGGGGAGACAAAGAACAAGCTTGAAATCGACTCTGAAGCGAACACAATGTATTGGAAGTGACAGACGAAACGTTTTAATTCCATTAGAAAGTGAATCACTTATGTGAACTGCTTGAGCGAACTTATCCGATATAACACGCTTACCGGTCGTAGTGAGATTCTCGCGCGTTCAAGTTGCGGGACGAGTAGAAATTGTGTGTGGGTCCTGAACCGACCACACCGGGCATACGCCATCCCACACGCTGATGTAAAGCAAGGCCGAGGCTCTGGGCATCTCTGAACCCTATGATGTCGGAATATCTGGTACACAGTGCTCAGCGGGAGTGTGTAAACTGTAGGTACGAGTAAAATAGAATAACAACCAAGGCAAGAAGGTTTTCTGTTATGATATAAGAGAGGACCAGGGCAGTCACGGTTGAGTAAGGTGCCTTAGTTGTTGTCTGACTCGGTATAAACTGTCGACGCAAAGCCGACCCGGTTCTTGCTGGCATCGAAGACGCCATAGTAGCGTTCACTGAAAAGAACACGTCAGCGCCACAAACCAAGAACGAGAAAAGCTGCGCGCACAGGAAAGTGTGCCCACTGACGAAGTCGAGTCCGGACCCAGAGTGAGTCCCAATGTCGTTGACGACAAGATAAATAGCCTCGGCATTACCTCCGATCGCAGTGTTCAGGGATCGCGGCCAGATTTGGGCATTGGGTGTAAGATCGTATGATTCCCCTCCGACGTTGAATGAGAGCGTCTTCAGCTCGACGTAATACGACGTCGAGATCTCGAGTAGACCTGTGTCATGGTCGAGCTTACCGCCCGTCGCAGACTGGTACTTTAAGAATGCATCTGTGGAAGCACTGGATTTAGGAGCACGGTCGGTCTATATGTCTCGAAAAATATCCTACCTGTGGCAATAAGGACCAGTGTAGTGCCAGTGTCGACGACACCAGCAGTCTCCGACAGGATCGTCGTGCCGCCGTAGGTGATCGACAGGTCAATACCCCAGTATTTGGACGCAGGTGATGTGTTTGTGAGCGGCACATATCGCACTGAGGTGGTTATGACCGAATCGTCCACACCACCAAAGGTGAGTATGCCATTTTTGTTTGATTCTGATGCCGGAACAAAATAGACACCGAGCACATCTTCCGAGATCGCGCCCTGCAAGAGAAGATTATCCGTTACCGTAGGGACCAGGCTTGTGTTATCGACCCTGCCCACAGTAAGGTCAGTGGGGCCAACGCCAAGAATACCATCAACGCCTTGGAATCCGTAGGCAGATATAGCAACCCCGATAGACTGGCTCTTGATGACCAAGCTGGAACCAAGCGTGACGGTATCCAGATATTCCTCGCCAGAGAATGTTCCAGATCCATAGGACACCGACTAGTTCCACTGTAAAAACTTGAGAAATTTGTATAATGGAATTAATGTGCGTACTACGGCGTTGCCAGTATCTTTACTGGTGGCGGTCTTGACATATGTTTTGTTGGCTCCGACCCAAATGTTGGAACTTCCACTGTCGACGAGGAGTGTGTCTATAGACAATATTAGTTCGTACGCATCACATACGCAAACGACACATATACATTCTGTCGCGGGACTGCCCACACCAACTTGAGCAGTATATGTTAGTGCGCTGTTCACGGCACTAACATCCCCACTGCCACTTCGTTTTTCCAAATAGCCGGCGTTGTTTTTGAATGCCTGGGCACGAGCACGGTCCTTCTCGACCACGTTGAGAGGGCCATCGATGCTGAACTTGGTCGCAAAGCTAAGCGTGGCTTTCCCAGTGTTACGAGTAACGGGCGTCGCGCCAACGACAAAAAGGCTGATGATAATCGGAGAGAGAAGTGCCTTTGAAAAGGGCATGGAAATGTATCCAGAGGACTCAAATCAAGACCTCTTAAATGATATGCATTCTCTGTTTCCACCATAGGTTGTGAATCCGACTAAAAAGTGCCACGGAGACAAGCGGAGAAGAGGGGAAGTCCTGCGGTAGCCGGTACATACTGTGAGTCGTTGCCAAGTAACGATATCCTTCGATAGTAGCAAGCAAAATACTCACGGGAAGATGGATATAACCTTCTAATCCCCTGCTACATGTCTCTGATTATTCCCGTAATTGTAGTTCCCATGCATAGTGCCTTGGCATATTTTCGATCTGTGTGAAAAAGTGAGCATGGCATCAATCGACCGATCGTGAAGAATTGATCGTGAAGACAGGGTTTACATGACGGAGCGAACCGACCAAGAATACAAGACCTTGACGATATGTTCCAGGGCAATCACTTAATTTTGCTGCCTGGGTGTGGACGTATGGTTTCATGTGCTCCATGAGGGTTGGAGATATTGCATGGTCAGTATCGTGGTTGCGTTGTACATGCTGCGCTGGACGACTAGAGTAGCAGGTGAATGAAGAAACGACATACTACATAAATATTGATTGATTGATTGATTGCAGAACATCACAACCGGTGGCAAGGGTTTCAGGTGCTCATTGACATTGCCATATTTCCCTGAGCGTACAAATTGTCCGAATCTTCTGGACCGTATCATGCTGTTTAGTAACAGAGCTAGCGAAAAAAGCAAATAAAAAAAACGGACTGTACTTTTTCTTAGTTCATAGTCAGAGAACGGCACCTTGCTTCAGTGATAGGGAAGTTTTTGTTCTTGAACGAGAGTCATTGCTATCAAAGTGTGTTGAACATGTCGCCCTCCGGCACACTCCGTTGCTCTCTGCACAGCCACTACTAAGTACTTCACGACAAATTGCAAACTACAGTGTGAATGGCGCGAGTGGCGAGGTAGCATCATGGTCTAAGATTGGTTAGATCACCAACTACCCAGGACCTTGGATGATTCAGTATGTATGATCGACCTTGCCATCAGTGCAGTGCTCCGACGTTGTTCGTTAAGATCTGAACGATAAAAAGGGTATTTATTCAACAGATAAAATGTGTTCGCTGCTACCTGGTTCGTCTCGTATTCCAACGCAGAAAAGAAACTTAACCTTGATTGCACCACACCGTCGTTTGTCTGCGTGCGGAACTGAAGAGTTATAAGATTAGTCCCTTAGTTACTGGTCCATTTAGTGTGTACCATGGACGCGAAGCTGATCCAGTTGTTGATGGTATCAAAGACACTTCACTGAAGAGAAACCATATCAGCGCCACACACCAAAAATGAGAAAAGCAAGCGTGTATACACACGAAGGTGCACCCCATTAAGAAGTCGAGCCAAACCCCTGGGGCCCTGACTCCCTCCCGTAGTCGCTGACGACGAGGTAAATGAGCCCAGATTTGCTCATTGGGCGAGAAACCACACGGTTAGTCGCCAATGTTGAACATCAGCGTCTGGAGGTTGTCATATTGTGCGGATATAATCATGAACATTTCAGTGGTTGGGTCATACATGCTTCCCGTCAAAGTCGCGTAGGCGCTAAATGCGTCTGTAAAATCACTTGAAGTCAGAGCGTGCTCGCGCTTGATCAATCGATCTCGACAAATAACTCACCCGTCGCGATAAGGATGAAAGTGTAACGTGGCATGTAACGTCTACCATGGGGTGCACCCTGGGGACAATACGAGTATTTTTAATTATTAAAAAAAAGAGGTCGAAGGTGGTGCCAGTGACAACGATACCACAAGTCTCCGACTAGATCAAGGTAGGAGGAAGGGCAAGACCTCGTGGGCGAGACGTATTGTATCGGACTGTCTTCCCAAGGCCAAGAAAGTCACTTTCTTGTGACTTCTTCAAGTTTCGGTCGAACTGACACTTTGGTTCACTCCACTTCGCTTCGCGGCAGCACCAAAGAACTTCGACCTCGTCAATACTTACATTGTTTACTTAGGTTACATTGGACACAAGCCTCAGCCTACCCAGCGATCCGCTCTGAAACCGCACCACATGACCACCAATCACCTCGGCTTCGAGATTGTGAACGAGATACTCGCGATGTACGACAGACGTGCGTTCGTCTGTTCCACCACCATCTTGACATCGTCGTCCGTTTGTGCCAGCTCGTTGGGCTTGTCCAACAAAATCAAGCGCACTAAAGAGCTCTCCTTCGGACAAGCGCTTTCCCAGGTCGGATGCGCCTTGGATGACTAGGAATAACATCAGCGACAGAGTGTTTTATTGCGTTAGTACGCACCTGGTCGGATGGACGCGAATGCGGTTTCGTACCCGTCTTCGTCGACATTATTGAGGACGTTGAAGCGTGTCGTGTGAATCTGTTTGTAGGCGCTCAACACGACCGTCATCTGAAATCTAATAGGTTAGTTTCTTTCTACTTTTGGGAAATGTGCCGTCGCTAAAATTTGTTCTACCTCGTATAACTCAGCGTAAATCGCCTTCTCGCTCATGCCTTCTCGCACTCGCGCCCGCTCGGTCCTCCCGGATCCGGCCTCCTCTCCACATCTGGCGTCTGAACTCTCGGACCTGGCTAATATCACCCTCATATTCGAAGTAGCGGTGGGTAGGAGCCTGTGGTATCACTGCCAATACTGATTCGTGTTCAAGTTTCCAGCAGGTCGGCGTTTGCTTGTGGGAACTACTGCCAGAGCCCGAGTCGCAACGGACATCCAGATTCCTGTCTTCTTCCTCCAGTCCACACAAATTTTAAGCAATGCCCACATTCAGCGTAAAATGAAAATGTCATCTTTTTGGAATACTGTGCTTCTTATTGTCAAGAATGTGTAACAAGCTCATATGGTCACAGTGGCACTGCAGTGCACAGGATGATGTTCACTTCATAGCCAGTGGGCAAGACGAAAAGCAGAGTCACAAAGTTTGTTTCAGAATGTTCCATTGATTAAATATATGATGGTTCAGCCTACAGGGTGAAGCTCGCCTCCACAGCAAGGTCATCAGGCAAGCTTTCTGTAATTATAGTCATAAGGCATATGGCATAGGTAGTAAGTGTTTCGAATCCGCTATATTTGCCATACGTCTAGTTCACCTTCGATCACTATCTAATTAGGTCCCTTTACATGCCAGCAACCGCCCTGACAGTGCTCGGGTCTTCACCCCCACTGAGGCCCAGGCACACTAGCCCCTACTGGCACATCGTTCTTCCAATGGGCACTCCATAGAATGTTCAGCTGTTCACACGTATCGTGCTTGAACAAATAGGCTGTGTATATTGTATGTAATACACTGCCCTGTTCATCAGTTCATGATGCGCTCGTTGAATTCAAGAAATTAAATCGGAATCTAAAATGTATCTTTTTCTTGTACGATATCAACGCTTTATCAGACTCACCTGCTGCGCTCAACATGTCGAGTGGAAGAAGTGCTAACTTCTATGCACCTCAACAATTCTGCGAGTACATTATTGTATATGAAGGCAACGCCATAGCCTGCATACTCAGTGGTGAGTTTCTAAAGCCCAGCAGATATTATCTCACAAAATATCATTGGTAGGCGTCTACTTTGTCGTCGCAGGGATGAATCTATATCTGCTTCAACGAAGGAAGACACATAGAATCCTTCTGTTGTTTACTATAGTGCAACTGGCGGTCACCATGTTATTCATTATAATGGTGCTTTATTCGGTTCCGGGACGAGGCCTAGCAACATTTGGCATTGTAAACCAAGAGTTAACCACTGTTGCCCCAGATTCGATGTCATCGTGGCCTACAATCATTGCTAATACCACAATTGTACTCAATACTTGTGTTTCTGATGCATTCCTCGTATGTTTCCCGTATTTTCTTTAGCGTACAAAGCTGAACCCAGATCTAGCTCTACCGATGTTACCACATTGTCCGTCTGAAAAACAAGTATGCATTGGCATTTCCTGCGTTGCTATATCTTGCCACCGTCGGTTCTTCGCTAGCTTGGCTCATTGTCAACTCCAATCCCGGAACAACTTTCTATAATTCTCCAATATACGTTGCTGGCATCTTTTATATGTCAACGACCGCTGCAATGAACATCTGTGCATCCTCTCTTATCACCATACAACTTTGGATGTATCGGCGTGCAATCTGCAAAGTCATGGGATCACAACACGGGACATTTTACCTCAGCTATATTGCGATGACACTTGAAAGTGCATTGCTGTATACTGTTACCACGATTATCGCTCTGATAGTGTTTGCCTTGAAAAATTCGCTGGAATTCGTGTTCATGTCGGTGATGACTCTCATTGAGGTATGTGATATTTCTGTTCTTCATTGAGATTTATGGTGCTGATATCTGGCTGTGCGATATAGGTAATTGCACCCTCGTTGATCATTTATCGTATTGCCTGTGGAACCTCGTTTGAGGCAGACGAAGACGGGTCTATCACAGTCGGAAACATCCATTTTTTGCCCTCATCTGATCACCCCCTCACCAGCGTTCCGGGCACGCGCTCTATCAATCAAGACGTAGACGGACCAGATGCCACATCGGTGTATTCTTTCGGCGATGGGGAGTCGTAAAGTCCACTGGGAATGAACGATCGAACAATGATCTTCATTATGTGTTAGCAACCACACTGCTTTATCGTGACCGCGACAGGCTAATGGACTTGTGCCTCACAGGTGGTTCAAGCAAGTATACTGTATTCGGGGCGGACGAGTCAATGGCTAGTAAAAATTACTTGCCAGCGATTCAGCGAGTGGGAGTGGGCAGGTGAGGTCCATTAGAACCATGACATAGTCCATCGTATAGTTTTAGAGATGTGGTGGCAAACTTTGAACTGTGGAACAATCAAGTGTTTGCGTTCTGTGAGGCATAATTCCCTGTTTACTTGTATCTCTTTAGTGTCCTTTTTTACAATAATCTGGGCCGCACTGTCTTCCAGGTCGTGCTCGTTCTTCCTCTTCTTCCCTTCCAGAATCTCGTGTACATCTGATGAGAGCTTACAGGTGGTCACCATCCAATTGTGGAATCTGCTTTTCGTAGGTAGGAATCGCCATCACTAAGTACTTCACGACAGATTGCAGATGTCAGTTAAATGCTATAGTGGCGTTCACTGAAGAAAGACCACTATCGGCGCCACATGAAAAGCAAGTGCGTGTGCACAAGAAGGTGCACCCCGTTATGAAGTCGAGCCAAAACCCTGGCTCCCTCCCGTAGTCATTGACAACAAGGCAAATGAGCCCAGATTCGTGCATTGGGTGAGAGATCGTACGGTTTCTCGCCAATGTTGAACGTCATCGTCTGGAGGTTTTCATATTGTGCAGATGTAATCGCAAGCATTTCAGTGGTCGGGACATACGTGCTTCCCGTCAAAGTCGCATAGGCGCTGAATACGTCTGTAAAATCACTTGAAGTCAGAGCGTGCACACGCCTGATCAACCGATCTCGACAAATAACTCACCCGTAGCGATAAGGATGAATGTGGTGCCAGTGTCAACGATACCAGAAGTCTCCGACAGGATCAAGGTATTACTGTAGAATATCGACTGGTCAATTCCCCAGAAGTAGGGGGAAGGGGTTAAGACCTCGTGGTCGAGTGTTGTACTGGGTTGGTAATGAATTTATAACATGCAGCTGAAGCATAAAATATATATTTACCCAGAACCTCATTCGATATCCTGCATTGCAAAAGGAGATTATCCATGATGCTAGGGAACATGTCCGACGTCTCGCTGATCGTGTTCTCAATAAGATCAATAGGACCGAAACCAAGAATGGTATCGACACCTGAGAATCCGCTGGACGAGCTGACAACCCCGATGGACTGCCAGCACGCGCCACTGAAGCGACAAAGACGGTATCTGAATACTGCAGAAAAGGCAGATTATGACATCTCTGGGCTGGTAACCCTGAGAGAACAATTGACGAACTCACAGAATCAGGTGCTGTTGATGAACTTAATGAGTTAGGAGACCAATGACTTACACGTATCTTGTATTACATTATAATCCGGATCCAACACAAACCGGTACTTCACTCAACTTCCCAAGGCCAACAAATACAATGTTACTTTCGTGTGACTTCTTTCGGTCGAACCGACACTTTGGTTCACTCCAATTCGCTTCGCGGCAGCACCAAAAAATCTCGACCTCATCACTACTTACATTGTTTATTTAGGTTACATTGAACACAAGCCTCAGCCTACCCTCGACAAGCCCAGCGATCCGCTCTGAAACCGCACCACATGACCACTAATTACCTCGGCTTCGAGATTGTGAACGAGATACTCGCGATGTACGACACGACGCGCGTTCGTCTGTTCCACCACCATCTTGACATCGTCATCTGTCTGTGCCAGCGCGTAGGGCTTGTCCGACAGAACATCCATGTCCTGGAGGTCGATTGGCGCGATGGACACATCCAAAAAACTGCTCGGTAGCCCACGTTGCAAGGCACTTGCGCGTTGCTCTGGGGACGTCGGGCTGAAGAACTTGGCACAAAAATCAAGTGCATTTAAGAGCTCTCCTTCGGACAAGCGCTTTCCCAGGTCGGACGCGCCTTGGATGACTAGGAGCAACATCAGCGACGGGGTGTTTCATCGCGTTAGTACGCACCCGGGCGGATGGACGCGAATGCGGTTTCGTACCCGTCTTCGTCGACATCATTGAGGACGTTGAAGCGTGTCGCGCGAATTTGCTTGTAGGCACTCAACACGACCATCTGAAACCTAATAGGTTAGTTCTTTTCTACTTTTGGGAAGCGTGTCGTCGCTAAAATTTGTCCTACCTCGTATAACTCAGCGTAAACCGTTTAGTATGCCACGCAGCAGCCATGGTCTCTGAGCAGTCTCCCCGAATAGATGCACAGATGGATGCGGCAGCGGACAGCGCAGATGTCATCGCCAGGTGGACTCCGGACGAGAAGAGGGGGTCGATGAACGCTGCGGTCTCACGTTATCAGCAAGACATGTAAGACACGCGCACTACGTTACCTCCTGCATCACCGACAATGCGATACGAATCACCCGCGTACGATGGTGCAGAGTAGCTGAAATCGGACGCAGAATGCACGAACGTGTCTGCAACATTTCGAGTACTCTCGGGATGTTCGGAGGATGATTTGGAAACTAAATTGCCTTGGCCAATCAGGCGGATCAAGTTAGGCGCAAGTTGCAACAGAGACTGATATCGCGCCTGCGTGGATGTTTCCGAGCGCTCTGGGTCTCTACACTTTTCCTGGTACCATTTTTGGTTGACGACAACGCCGATGGACGTCGTACCATCGTGAAGTGGAATAAACCAAGCCCAACCCGAGTCGTCTGTTATGGGAAGAAATAGTTCAATACTCCGTTGCAACACGGCGATCCGACGGTCTCCCTGGGCAGCAGTGTATTTACTTGCCTGTCAGAGCTTCGAACCACGGAGCGCCTTCGCGTTCCGTTCCCGCACCGTACGTCGTCTCAGCCCCACTCCAATAACCCCAGAGGGCCACGTTTCTGAGCGATTCGTTGTAGTGTCGATTCTTGAGGTACCGGTCAGACAAGAGGCCAGCCCGTCCCGTCGCATCGACCACAAAGTCAAACGTAATTTCGCCTTGGGTCTGGCCACCCTCGTTCGTTGATCGTCGCCACTGGGCGGCAATGGGCCGCGAGCCGTCTTTTTCAGAGAAGCGCAGCGACGTGACCCGCGTTTGTTCGTACACACATGCCCCGGACTCCCTCGCGTGATCGAGGAGCAGGCGGTCAAATTCAGCACGCGTCTAAAATTGGTTCAAGTCAGCCCCGCACGCGCGCCCAACGCGAAACGCGCAAACACAGACCACGTTCCAGGAGCTGTTGTTGTGCCCGAGCGCGAGGAAATCCGTGTCTAACGCCCCAGGCATGTTTGAGAAATAACGATGAAACGCAAAAGAACTAGGCACGTACATCCTTCGCGTTTGAACTGGCTGAACTTGATCGCTGCGCCCGGCTAAATCGCATGGAGAGGGCTTGAGGAAAGAGCAATGAAAAAGGATGGATATGCGTTCGGGCCGTACCTTGTGCTTGAAACCGTACTCGGCCAACTTGTGTTCCGCGTTGATAAACCGGAGATGATGGCGTATGGACGGCAAGAGACTCTCTCCAACGTGGTATCTGCGTTGGGTGTCGTCGGGACGCGGTCAGGAATTACTAGGAATATCTCACCTGGGAAATTGCGCCGCCTCGAGCAGGATGACCTGCAAGCCCTCTCTCGCGAGCACAGATGCGACGTAGCTTCCTGCCGGGCCACCGCCGACGACAAGTACTTGTGCGTGCTGTATGCGTAATATATGTCGGCCACATTCAACAGGTCCAAGTTGCGCTACAGGGGGCGACTTACAGTCGGGACCGTCGTGGACTCTGTTGACGCCATCTCCACCATGAGGTCAACGGGGTACTACGCCCGTTGGTTTTATTTACAAACCTCCGTCCCCATCGCCGCGAAAGTCTAATGACGTCAAAGTCAAACGCTTGGCACAACCAGGAACCGATACGAGGAATAAATTGCACCGAGCAGCGCAGAATAAAGACATTCGAATACGCGAGCCGTAATGTTACGCGATAAAGAAGTCAATAAACACGAACGTTGCAACGTTTAACTCTCAATCATCTCTGTCCCATCGTATCCGCTGCGCGTACTCGCGTATGCGTGACACGAGGCGCTCCTCGATCTCATGCCCTACACCCGTCGCCACCTTGAGAACGATCTCGTTGACCGCCGTCGACCCAAGAATGTCGACGTGATCGCTCGTATTGGCACCCCCGCGCGGCATGTTGACGGGCCGGTGTGGAAGCTGTGCGGAAAAAAAAAAAGTAAATGTCACGTCTCTTCGCGATAGAGTAATCGCCGCACCTCTACTGTGGTCACGTTGATGCGTGCGGGGTTCCATCGGGGTCGCTTCCAACCTTCGATGCACATGGCACCCATGCTCAACAGACTCACTGTCCCGTCGCCTTCACCCATCTTGACGCCGTTGCGAACCTGTGGTGACCCAGCATCAGCGTACTCGACGATGACACGCATGAATGCATGTCTACGTGCCTTGGGAACGAGGCTCTCATTCGTATATTCGGCATCAATCCAGCTCGAACGAAGTCGTACGTTATGGTCCGACGACGCTGGCCGCGCAAAATTAGAATCGGAATCGTTGGGCCTCGTGCCTTGCTTAGACAGCTCTGGTTCTACCAGCGACCCATTCGGCACTTGTTGAGCGTGTGCATACCTATCACATCAACGACGATTAGAACGGACGACACAGTTCAACCCGGCGACCTACCAGTACGATCGCTGCGACACCCGTAGTGAGAAGCATCGTCGTGAAACGGAGTATCCGAAGACATTACACACCTCTGTTTCTTTTCCGTGTCCATAAACACAGATGAACTTCATCGACGGGGCATTCGGAAGCCTTTTTCAGAACCCCCGCTCAGCCAAGCCGTCGACCGAATATAGTTAGCCAAATACCTGATCTCGAGAGGATTGGACCACTTCCTAGGGTCACGATCATTCATCGCTAGCACGTCTTCGTCACGTTCGATACCAAAAGAGTAGTTTGTCGCCAACATTTTCTGCCATCACAAAATGTTAGTCTACGGATTGAACGAATACAACGCCAAATCAAATAATGCCCGACCTGGAAGCTCCTTGGCGTACGTTCCAGAATCCAATTCCCCACCATATCGGCCGACATGTTCCTCGTTTGTTCAGCAACGCCAGCACCGTTGGCAACGTCGACTTCTCGGCGGAACGAGATAAGTGCGCCATGTGAATGAGAAGCGTCATACTCGTCATCCGGTGCCCATGTCTCGTTTCCCCACACCGCCTCTCCTCCCTCGGTGCATCGATGAATCAGTTCCTTTATCCAAGCTTACTGTCAAGAGTTCAATTACCTTAACCCAGAGACTCGCACTTCCAGCCCAGCTACGGAAAAGTTGTTGACGTTCGTTCCTAGAGAAGAACTGTTCAAGCACTAGATAGAACATGAGGGCATCGGACATGGTTAGCAACATCTCAGAACGTACCATAAGCTCCTGCAGGATTCATTTCCACCGTATCTCGCATCTCTCCGGAAAGAAAAGCTGTCATCGCCTTTGCCTGAGTATGATTAACACATGGTCACGAAACTTTAGGTAGAATCAATCAGAGAGGCTCACTGTACCCTATACCTTGATCAGACATGACGCATCATAGGCAACGGGATAACGCATACCAGATAAGCTCCTGCAATACTAAGAAAGGTTTCAATGTGGTTCTGAAGTAAACATGAACCGCCGAATGAAGATGAATGACTAAACCAACCTCGACCCAATCAGGTCCACCAGCCCCATGTGCAGGGGACTCTACCCATTTAAAACTTTTGTTGCAGAATTTTAGTTACCCTCTTGTAAGCTGTCAAGAAATCACGAACAAGTACTGTCACAAATAGATGAATATTTTCGCAGAAAAGAATGTACAGCAGATTACTCACAAGTGCCACCTAAACACCCTTCCATAAAAGTTGAACCCATTAATGTAAATTGTCAACGTACCGTGGCACCCATGGAGTGAGCGGCTATCACTACCTTTTTACCTTGACGCCCCCTAAAAGATGACAAAATTATTATTGTGATCTCTACTGCTTTTAAATGTACTTACTTGAGACCTTCAATCATAACCTTTAACCTGGAATAATAGCCATCTCTTTCTTCAAGATTGCCCATAGATAACCGCCAATCATATGCTGCGAGATATAAGTTATTTGTGTCATAATCAACAACCGCGAGATTCTCGATGATTTTGGCCCTGACGGAGGGGTGTATGAGTCTACAGCTCCGGTCTGACAGCCAAAAAACTACCAGATCCAATATCCTGCCATAAAGCTACTGGCAGCGTTAACTCCCTCAGCCGCCCGAACTTTGGCACCAAGCGTATCGAGGCCGGTGTCCGGATCAAGCATCATGGCTGCCATCCAACGTTCCTTGTTGAACACGACCTGAGAAATCATGTTGAAACCGCCCCACACTTTTTCACGAAAGAAAGGCCTATATTCGGGAGAAGTCGACCAGGACTCCAAAGACTAAATGCGTGCCCATTGAAGCCGAATGCACGTGGTAAATCAGGGGTGGGAGACGCACGGTAGAGATAATACCAGGAATCACCACGACGGGATACTGCGCCGTGAGACCCCGCGCCTTGATCGTTTCGCCTACTTGAAATTCGCGCCCGTCGTTGTTAAGCTTCCAGACTTCGGGAATGTTGCTCCGCAGTCGCCCCCATTCGACCTCAACACGTGAAAAGTCGATCTCCGGAAGCCTCAGCGATATTTCGTATTCTTGCATCAGGAGGAGTAGATGCGCGTGCATCTCCTGAATGTCATAGGGTTGTATGAGGACGAAACCCAGGAGAACGCCCACTAGAAAGGTTGGGTCAGGTATAACGCGGATCCGGAGCGTAGCGACGTACGAATGATGCCGAGCGGGAAGATAAAACGTGCTTTGAAGATAAACTGGCGGTTCGACTGCCAAACGTGATGCGGTCAAATGTATGTCAGAACATAATGAACGCGGACGCACCTTGCGCAGCTCGTGAACCTGTGCCTCATACGACGCTGCTTGACGTTGGGCTTCCTGTTGCGCATCGTGCAGACTCCCCGCCGACCGAGACCCGGCTTCGCCGTATTCGTGATCCGAAGAGGTTGCGGAGTCGTCGCGTGCTCCTGACCATGTTTTTGGTCGCTTGAAGAGTGGCATTGTGAGCTCTGCGCAGTCAATTTCGCTTTGTGGATTCTGGGATTGTTCTTGTAGAAGATTAAGTCGGATTATGATCCCGCGACGCTAGCTTGTAAAGTACCAGAATGAGGCACGTTGTGTGAACTGAAAGGAGTAACTTGTCAAGCCACGTGCAAAGAATGACGAAATCCATTCTCATTGGACAACCGAACTTGCTCCGAATGCATCAGCAACTTCCGTTCATTCGAATGCTTTACAACTTCAAGTTGCATTTCTTGTCTGACAAAATCTATCCGTGGCAAACTCATGTGGCGCGCCACTGGCAGCTACGTCCTAAACTCAAAGTGCCGAAGACTTTTATATGAGACCTGAGCGATTTACTAGCGCGACTGGATATTTTTGAAGATGTCACGACCGACTCGCTTTCAATGGAGTCCGAGGCAGGTACCCATAAAAACCGCTTCCCATCTCTCATGACCGTGTCCCAGTAAAATGTCTCCACGTTCGCTGCGAACCATGTCGTATTGTGATAGAAGGACCCCTGCCTTGAATATGCAACTCGACCAACTCCATGTATAACTTTTCTCCGGGTCTTTTTCGACTTTCGATGGGACTTTTTTCCACTCGATCAAATACTTCAAATTGTCCACTGTGGCGTTCGCACAATCATGAGCCGCAAACGACACTGGTAGAAGGGTGTCCTTTGTGATACAGTCCGGTCCTTGAGGAACCGGTTGGAAGCGCCAGGACAGCTAACCAGCGAATGTTTTTTTTTCCATCCGCAGATGAACCAGGTCGTCGATGCCGACGCACGAATCCATTTCCTGGAGCATGAGACTGATAGACCAATATTTGCATTCAAGAAGCACGCCCCCTTCGAAACCGGCGAAAGAACAGTCTGTCACCACGACGAGTCTCTTATGTCTGCTGGCATTTGGGAGGATGCATGTCATATTGCTCCCTAGAGCTGCTAGCATTTCCAGGGAGCCTTCGGAGGTGGTATCGCAACTCGACGGAAGAGCAAACTCTGGATTTGGGTGAAAATTCTATTCATATTTGACGCTCCAGATTCCGTAGAGTCTGTCGAGATGCTCAATGATTCGCAGGTTCGTAATTGTGGCCTTTGCTAGTATGTCATGTGAGCCGGGAGTTTATGGTGGTCATGGGACATATACTAAAAACGAATTTGAATACCGGGATCAGTGGCTTTGCTCGTATGTCTCTCCTTGTGTTTCGAACTCGGAACATGAAGCTTATCAAAACGCAACTCAAGTCGGCAGCAGCTTCTGTTCTGGTCCAAAAGCATGCATCCTTTGCTATTAACAAGCTGATGAAAACTCATACTGAATTCGTCTCGTGTCCATAGAAGTCGTTATTGGAACTCTCCCTTTACTTTCAGAAGGACTTCATCGACGCGACTACCTACACGTACCAAACAGTTGTGAGAGAATGTTTGCTCTCGAGCTGGTAAATCATTTTCAATAATCGCTTTAAAGGAGAAATAGTCGAGATGATTGCGCAATGGACATGTGACCTCTTTCTTTCCAAATTCTCCATTGTTCTCTGCAGCATCGTAGAACATTAACCAGGTTCACGTATCAAAACTAGCGCAAACGGTATCACGGCACTGAGTAAGACAACGATAGTGTTTCCAGTGTCGTTGATATATTTAGCTCCTGTGCACCATACATCCAGACTGCCAATATCGACTTCAGTGGCGTATATCACGACGCCGACGCCCCTTCCCAAACTTCTGATACCGTTCTTAAGAGTGCCTGCGCACGAGCTCGGTCTTTCTCGGCCGCATTGAGAGCGCCGCAGTGCTAAACTTCGTCGCAAAGTTGAGCATAGCCATGCTCGAGCTATAGATGACGGCGTCGCATCCACGAGAGAAAGTGCGGCGAGGACGAAGGACGGAGCAATTTCGAAGTGAACGTGGAAATGACCTACGCAGTTCCCTTGAATCTACCATGGCCTCTTCCTCTTGAATACAACGTTCCAGTCTCCACTCTTCAGTGCGTAATCGTATGTTGCGATCTTGTTCCACGCGTCACGAGTGGAGTGAATACGATTGACCGAAACTACCAACGATGTCGTTTCCAGGTGGACATTTCCAAGAACAGACTCCACGTACGACTCATCTCACACGGGATTCCGAAGATTAAAGTTAAACCAGATATCGGATCAGGTGACAAGATGACTAAGGTGTTCGAACGTCCCGACTCCCACCAAGGCTTCGACTATGGCTCGAAGCTCTAATGGGATTCTTCATGAACTCGTTGGCCCTGCAATACCGCAAGCATTGCAATTGGCACGTTATCATGCGTTGAAAAGCATTAACAAGGATCCCACAGAGGTGAACGAAAACGACGTGATCAATCAAAAGCCAACTCCCGAGGAGGAGCGCCTCATGGCATCGAACGCTGCCGTTGCGTCTGCGCTGGAGGATTTGTTTAGTTGGATGTAAGCGTCTGAGCCCGTCGATGATCCAGGTATGAGGGGCAGGAGCGGACAATATTCCTTAGCGCTACAAATTGCTGACATAGCGTTAGAATTGTGTCATTCTGCGTTAGGATTTGAGAGATCGCGTTAGGATTTGACATGTAGCATTACGATCGTG
>JBBPMJ010000162.1:0-57656 GCA_038090255.1 Austroboletus niveus
CTGTCTGCTATATAGCGACAGTAAGCCCTCAAACCTCTGCAGGCCTACGCTTGACCACATTGAGCATAACAAAAGGTCTAAGATTTCCCTTGATCGGCTATCATCATATAAGCCTCCACCATTGCCCACCAATGCCCCAGAAACCCTAGACCCTATCCCGACCTCACATCACGGAGGGAAACCCTTGACTTGTCGGACACCGACAAACCCTCTTCGGAGAACCCCAACGACACTGACGAAGACCTCGTCATCCCTCAACAACCTGAGGACCTAGAACTCGCCCATTGACTCTCTGTGGCACTTAGTATCCCCAGAGTACCCACCCCACCATCCCCAACCCCAGTCAATCACTAACTGGCATTCATCCTACCCCCACCCCCAGCCCAAGTCACCATGACGACCAAACCCACTGAACTCCGTCTCGGAGCCCCTAATGCCTTTGATGGCTCTTACACTGATGCCATGCCCTGGCTATCCTCTATCCAGACCTACCTCATCATAAACAAGGCCGTTTATGATGACAACAATAAGAAAATCGCCTATGCCCTGTCCTACATGAAAAAAGGCTCGGCTGCCATCTGGGCCTCTACCTTCTGAGAGGAAGCCATCACCGCCAACTCCTTCAGAATGTTTACCGACTTCCTCACCAAATTCAAGGGTGCTTTTGAGCACCAGGATACCAAGAATCAAGCCATCAACTGGCTTCATTCGGAATGCCTCGTTCCCAAGAAAAACGGATCCTATGGTCCCGAACTCACTCGGCACATAGCTGAGTTTGGAAACAATGTCGCCCTCTTGGGCATCACTGATCAGAACGTCCTGATCAACTACTTTGCCGCTGGCATTCTCCCTCCCCTCTCCCACCGCATCCTCTCCATGGATACAGTTCCCACTAAGGTTGACGAATGGTACTCAAAAGCCGTTCATTTCCAAGTCCAGAACAATCGCGCTCAGACCATTGTTAACCAACACCGCACCCATTCTACCCCCACATACCAGTCCTACCAGACTCCCTCCACCTTCTCCCCTTCCCAGAAAACCCGCGATCCCGATGCCATGGACGTTGACGCGGTCAATGTCCCCAGACTCCCCAAACTAACTCCCGAGGAGTGGGAGCGATGCTTCAAAGAAGGATGTTGCTTATGCTGCAGGCAAAAAGGCCACCATGCCAATGCTTGTGGAAAGTACCCCAAGGAACCTCGTAAGACTTCGGTCAAACGAGTCGAACAGGTTGACGACGACCTCCCCAAACTCCAGACCTGTGACGATGACGATGATCTCATGGTTCGTCATGTCCAATTCACCCTTCCCCCCAAGAAGGATTTTTAGAATGGAGACCTCAACCGACACAAGACTCTCCTAAAATACAATGTGTAACTGTACCTACGCTGCCTGGTTCAATGCAAATCCCTGTCCAAATCATTGTACCCTTGCACATGTTGAAAACCATCGACACCCACGCCCTCATCGATAGTGGCGCCGACATCTCTTGCATCGATTGGGGCTTTGTCCACAAAAACAAGCTCCCTACCACTCAACTCCCCTTCCCCCTTAATGTCACCAATCTCAACCAAGGACCTATGGATAAAGGAGGAGTTCGTTTCACCACCAAACTCTTCATTCACATTGAAGGACTTGCTCACAAAGTCCTATTCTATGTCATGGATTGTGGTCGACAAAACCTCATTCTTGGTCTCCCCTGGTTGAAAGCCGTCAACCCCACCATCGACTGGTTCGGTCAGACTCTCTCCATTAACAAGTCTACTGACCAATCCAAGGAGCTCTACACACTCCACAAAGTCAACTTGAACCAATATGAAATGCGCTTCCAACAGTTCAAGCCCTCCCCTCAACCCCCTTGCCACGTCCAAGTAGACTCTGTCTACGACAGACATCTCTATGAATACCTCGACTACAAGACGGAACCACAATATCTCTGCCATGCTCGTGACAACTACATCATCAACTGCATCATCTGATGTGGTTATCACTTCATTCCTAAGGGCGATCCCCTCATTGCCAAACTCACGAACTCTACCAAGTTGGCCATGGCTGCCGAAAAAGCCAAACCCAAGGTCACCCTTTCCCCAGAATACTCCGACTTTGCCTCCGTCTTCTCAAAAGAAGCCATGGACCACGTCCCCCCCTCATGACCCTACGATCACGAGATCAACCTCGATGAATCTTTCACACCTAAGGTTGGAAAGATTTACCCACTGTCCCCGGACAAGTGCAAGGCCAAGGAAGACCCTTGAGTGGACCCCCCTTTGACCTGACGTTAGTCTTACACCGGCCTTAGCCTCCCTGTCAAGAAACCCCCTCATCAGGCCCACTCGTCCTGTCTGCTGTATAGTGACAGTAAGCCCTCAAACCTCTGCAGGCCTACGCTTGACCACACCCTCATTGTCGTTGTCATCTATGTGTTGGAGGCCCATCATCATCAGCCATGCAGTGTTGGGGGCGCCATTGTGTGATTGCACCCTTGTCATCATTGTTGGTCATGTGGTGTTGGGCACCATTGCATGCCATGCCCTCAGTCATCATCATCATCGTCATCCATCAGTTGTGTGGTGTCAGGTGCCATTGCGTTCCTGCGCCCTTGTCGTCATCTTAACATGTTGGGGGCCAATCGTCATCATTGTCGCCGGTCATCGTTGTCATGCAGGTGATGGGCGTCATTTCGTCATTGTCATCAGTCATGCCTTGTGTGATTGCAGTGGTGCCATCGTCATGTGGGTGATGGGGCACACAATGGTGCTGCCCTCACAGTCGTCGTCATCATGGCGATGGACTCACCAGTGCATCTGTCACATTGTCCTCACATTGTTGTGGGTGGTAGCAGGCATGCCGTAGCATTGCTGATGGGCCCACATGGTCATTGTCGATGTGGTGCAATGCATTACCATCTGATCCTTTGATGATGAGTGGGGGATGAGTGGAATGGTCAAAGATGAGTGAGGGAACTTACCTGCACTTGTGATCCATACCGGTCAGGGTACCTTTACCCGTGAGTCCGTGACAGTCCCTACCTGCATTGCCACCATTACTGCATGACAGAATCCAGGGTTCACCGAATAAACAATGCCTCACAATAATAAAACCAGTAATTAGGGATACGCAAACCAGGAATTAGTCAGAGCTTGATTATAATAAATACGTGCCACCAAGTTTTCAAACTTGTTGAACCGCAACATCGTCCATCCCTCAAAGTCTGCAACAATGACACAGTATATGCACACTTTGACTGGGTGAAGTGCCCACACTGATGGTGCTCACCATCAATGGTATGTCTGAGTCACTACCTGTTTTCCTGCTCACATTCTCACTTCGTACCACCTATGCAGCACATGCTACATGGGTGCCGACACACTAGGGTCCCAGATGGTACATGTATGTCCCCCCAACTTCATTTCAAAGTTTTACTTACTTATGGCTTGGCCTGGGGTTATTGCAAGCCAGAGCCAGGCTGGGTCAAGCTGTTATGATTCGCTGGACCCCCTCTTTCTTTTTCCTATCTCACTTACTCTGTACACCAAAGGACCTTGACCCTCGCCGTTCAATTCCCGCTTGGGTCCTTTCTTTTACCATTTACCTTTGCAATACCGCTTACTTATTTAGCATGACTCATCCACAGTTGTATCACCAATACTTATCTGATGCCATTGCATCCGCTCCATAGTGACTCAGCTTCTTCACAATTCCATCGCTTTCCATCGCTGACTCACCTTCTTCCATTGACCTACCCTTAACTACTTGGCTCGCATATATAAACCTTTGATACTCAGGTGTATTTGCTATCTTAGACCTCCTGCAATTTACCTAGTATCTTGGAGTTGCTCTCGGGTCCCCCAGTCCTTGTCCTACTGTTGAGTGGACGCTCCTTTTGGAACCCTCGATCCGTCGCTAGTCCTGCGACGTCCCCAAGACCCATTGATCCCTTGGTCCTCAATGGTCCCTAGAACCTCTGCCAAGGAAGACCCTTGAAGCGGACCTCCTTTGACCCGATGCTAGTCTTGCGCCGGCCTTAGTCTCCCTGTCAAGGAACCCCCTCATCAGGCCCCCTCATCCTGTCTGCTGTATAGCGACAGTAAGCCCTCGAACCTCTGCAGGCCTATGCTTGACCACATTGAGCATAACAAGCACCAGCGGTGACAAGGCGGCACCGTCAAGATGCCAATGCCAGCAATGGCAGGACGATGACGATGGTGATGCATCAATGACCAACACCATGTGATAATGACAATGATGAGAAGACGCTGCCAACAGAGGTGCCCCATCAACACCAGCGGTGACTGTACGACAACAACAATGACGAGGGCGACACCCACAAGAAAGTATAGTTATGCTATTACATCCTAGATTAGTAGTGTATCTTTGTATCGTATTGTTGTGAAATGAGATGTAGCTTTGCATGAATCAATATTCTGATGAGAAGCCCAAGTATATGAATGGTATTAGCTTATAGGCAGTATGTAGCTAGGTGGCACTACTTGCCATCGGGTTTCTGACTTATATATATTGCCAAAATATATAATGCTAGCGCCGTTGGACAAGAAATACCAACACAACCAATAGATTGAGGTGTGATACTTATTGCCAGACACGAGAAGCGTGATAAGATAATGTCTGTTGCACAATAGATGCAAGAAATACCAGCATGGCCAATAAGTTGTAGAGTGGTATTTTGTCAGGATTCTTTTATTTTTATCATTATTTTCCGCTTTCACATGACACTTACCTACGTTCCCACGTGACTTCATGACTCATTCCATATCACGTGGTGACAGTCGTTCTACGACCTTCCACCCGCTTCCATCACTCATGACACGTATACCTTAAAGGCGGTTCTACGCCTGCCCTATATAGTGGTCCGTGCACTAGATCACATGTATATAAGATGGGGGTATCATCGTAGGATACCCCATCTTCGGTTTATTCATTGTTTTACCAAGTAACCTAAAGGGCAACCTAAGGGCCTTTCTAGAAGTCCTGATATAAAACCGAAGATCACCCTCCTTACCTTGCCTGACATCGACGTCGCTCGTACCTCGCTCTTCGCGTAGTCAACGCCTCGTCGCCACCTACCTCCATCTCTACCGCCGTTTCTCTCATCGCCCTCTGTGTGTCTACGCCGCTGAGAAATCGCGCTGGCACCAGAGCGAAGACAACCGTCAAGGAGAAATCCAAGACCACCCCACTGGCTACCATCGCCACTCCTTACCGTCTACGCTAGACGCCTATATCGCTGCATCGAACGCGTGTGCGCGGTCTTTTTCATATTACTCAAACTCCTACGGATCGTATTCCGCTGGATTTTATCCACGACCTCTATCTGAACCTCGCGCGCATCGCCGAAGTCCTCATCATCACCATCCTTCTCACATACCTAAGGATCGCGTATCGCATCCTTGCAATCGCACCAGAGCAGATTCTGCCTGTGCCGCCTCCTCCACAACAACCCTTGCGCTTCACGGCAGACGCTTGGGACTCTGACGAAGAAACTGTTGTCGATTCCGATAGCACCCCCCGGCCTCCCTTCATCCACTTCTCGGACAAAGAATTCGAAAACGACGAACTTCCAATCCGGGCCTTCGTTACTAACGCAAACCGCCCCCCACGCTTACGAAGAGGGAGCTCAGGACAACCCGTGCGCTTCACTTGGCGGAATCAACCCGCCACCCAATAGAAAATCACAGCTCGCTCCAAGTGTAGTAAGCCCGACTACCATCACTGTCCGGAGTGTCTGCTTTTTACAGCGACATCCGATCCTCATCCCCACCACCGACATCAACGCGGAATACTTGCAGGGAAAACGCGCGCCTACAACAAACGACGTAGCACTCTGCTTCGCACTTTCCTCATCACCTATCGACGTTACAAGGCCGGACAACCCCTACAACGTCACCAACGCGAACTTCGATACAATCCTGCCCAAGTACCCAGGCGTTAGGACTTTTGTTCACAGAAGCCGAAACCTACGAGGATAAGGATTAGAGCGAGGAAAAGTTTTGTATTTTAGACATGTCCGGATCATCATCAATCACGACCGGGTTCCCTCAGGTATATGCCGAGGCCAAGGACTTCAAGGAGTTCCACTTACAATATTTGGACTTCTTGGAGCGAGAAAAAACCAATCCAGGGGCTCAACTCGCGCCCACCATGCCAGACCCCGACACGCAACCCACCACTCCCAGGCGAACTAAAATCGCCGCCTCCGCATCCACTTCCGCAATCACGCCTATCGCACTTGGCAAGTCCGTAGTTCAAAAACCGCCATCCTACGACAGAAACAAAGAGACGTACACTCGATGGACGTCTCAATTCATCAATTACTGCCGGGGATTCCAATGCAAACCGACCGACGATGAGAAGATCCAAATGACCCTTGGGTTCTTCACGGACGGAGTCGCTGCGGAGTTTGCCACTCTCTACATCACTGACGAGGACAACACCTCTCAAAGTTATGACCAATTCCAGGCGCTACTGGAACAACAATTCAAGCCAGTCTACGCAGTGGCACACGCGGAGACTGAACTTTACGAACTTAAACAAGGAAGAACGACGATCGAAGAGTTCGTAACAAAACACCGACAACTCGTAATTCGCGCCGAATACTCGGAAATATTCCACGGAGGACAGCTGGTCCGCCTACTCCGTCAAAATGCCAAAAATGAAATCGTCGAACAAATCCTTCGAACCGATCGCGACGCCAGCACCACGCGAAACAAGGATTACAAGTACTGGTGCCGAGCTTTAATCGAAGCTGGGCAAATCATCGACGAAATCAACGATCACAAGAGGAAGTCCACCCCTCCAACTAGATGGATACCCAAACCCGCCGTCCGACTCCCGCAAGCTGCACCACAGCCTATTGGACTCAATACACCCGGGACCTTTGAAGGGGCAGGCGTCCCCATGGACTTATCAAAAGCGCGCTCAAAAGGATTGTGCTTCAAGTGCACAAAAGAAGGAAAAAATGCACCGTGGCCGTGTGCAACTCACACCCCAACCGGCCTCAAAACGACGAAAGTGCGCGGCATGGCCGTCGAATACCAAGACCTCGCAAGCCTGGAGCAAGCGTTACAGGAAATAGAGGAGTTGGATTTTATAGAAGAGGTCGAGGAATGAGATCCCCTCGCCCTCAAGGTACGATTCAAAAGAACATTTGTGCTGTAAATAGGACATCGGCAAGGAGCGTTCCTGGCTTAAGGCCAAAGAAAGGCGCGGCGGGGCCGAATAAACCCGTGCTTAATTCTCCTTACATTACTAACAAATTTTCTCTTTTGAACGTAGAAGAGGTCTCAACCGAGTCTACAAACGACTCAACCCCCATCCCGACACCGGTTCAGCCAAAAACCGACAAACGTTCGAGAAAACTGTCGGCTAAGCAAAAGCCAAATGTATCTTCGCTCCCCTTGAGCGTTACAGCCTCTGTTCCGTCCGGGGAACATGCAATCAAGCGACAGCGGACTCGAGCAACTAGCGGTCAAGTAGCTAGATCCTCCCCCGAGCGAAAAGTATCGATCCTCACAAAGGATGATCGTTCGTGGATGGAAACCGTCAAGCCTTGGTCCCCTCAGTGGATCAAGCAAATCGCCAACATCACCCCCGACGATAGATTGGAGCGTCATCTCTACTCTTTCGTCCACGACTCCCGACGTTCCGAAGTTGATGCTGAGCTAATCGCACACTTACGGAATGCGACGCACGATGCTGCAGAGTTTATGCTCCTCGAACTCTCGCAGAAACCCCGATACGTCAACAAGAAACCCTCCCCCAATGCGTTTGAAGTAGAGACACTCGTCGCAACACCTGACGGGAATGTTATCCCCATCAGAGCACTCATTGACTCAGGGTGCATGGCGTCTGCTATAGATCGACGTTTTGTGGAAAAACACCAGTTGTTACAAGAACCACTCCCACGACCAATACCCGTGTATAACGCAGACGGAACAAAGAACGAAGGAGGAGCCATCACTCACTTCGTTAATCTGGAGATCAACATCGACAAACACATCTCAAAAATTCCGTTCTCCGTTACAACCCTATCCTCTCAAGCCATGTTCCTAGGCTTCGATTGGTTACGACAATACAATCCTTGTATCAACTGGCAAGAAAAAACAATGACGTTCCCTGAAGCTCGCCTGTTGTGGCAACACGATGAGCTCAACGACGAAGATCGACTTTTCCAAGTCGAAAACAAATACATCGCCACGCTAGCTACCGACTTAGCCGTTGCGGCCAATAAAAAGAAGCAAGAGGACACCTTTGAGGAGACCGTTCCAGCTCATTACCACGAGTACAAAGACGTCTTCGACAAAGAAAACTTCGACACGCTTCCACCACGACGACAATGGGATCATGCAATCGAGCTAAAACCAGGCGACCACAAGGTCGATTGTAAAACATATCCCTTATCACTCAAAGAACAAGAGGAACTAGACGCGTTCCTCGAAGAGAATCTCACAACTGGAAGGATCCGTCCGTCCAAATCCCCGTTCACATCACCTTTCTTCTTTGTCAAGAAAAAAGACGGGAAACTCCGACCCGTTCAAGACTACCGACGTTTGAACGACATCACCATCAAAAACTGGTATCCTCTACCACTTATCGAGGAGATCACGCAGAAGCTACAAAAAGCCAAGTACTTCTCGAAAATGGACATCCGATGGGGTTACAATAACGTGCGAATGAAGGAAGGCGACGAATGGAAGGCAGCATTCAGGACCAACCGGGGACTATTCGAACCACTGGTTATGTTCTTCAGGCTGACAAATAGCCCCGCCACCTTCCAAACAATGATGAATCACCTACTACGCGACCTCATCAATCGCGAAGTAGTAATCGTATATATGGACGACATACTCGTCTTCACCAAGGACCTCGATGAACATCGATGTGTCATCAAAGAGGTACTCGAAATCCTTCGAACTCACAAACTCTCGCTAAAGCATACAAAATGCGAGTTTGAAACTACGACTACAGAATACCTTGGATTGATCGTATCCGATGGACATATCGCCACCGACCCGACTAAGGTGGATGCAGTTCGAACCTGGCCAGTCCCTACTACACGGACGGCAGTACGATCTTTCTTAGGGTTCCTCAATTTCTTCCGTCGTTTCATCAAGGATTTCGCAGCTATTGCCCACCCGCTCAATAACCTCACGAGCGAAAAGACAGACTTCGTCTGGACCCCCGACTGTCAACAGGCATTTGACAAGTTACGGGACACTCTTATCCATGCCCCCATACTCGCCCTCGCTACCGACTTTGACCCTTTCCGTATTGAAACAGACGGATCAGGCGTGGGATTAGGCGCCATACTCTCACAGTTCCACAAAGAAAAATGGCACCCCATCGCTTACCTATCCCAATCCCTCCTCCCTGCGGAACGCAACTACCACGCTGCGGATCTTGAATTCGCCGCAATTATCAAAGCCGTTACCACATGGCGACACTTTCTCCTCGACACCCACGTTCCTTTCGAGATCTTAACTGATCATCGAAACCTTACCTACTACTCCATGCCTCAAGATCTATCCCGACGCCAAGCCCGGTGGAATCAAATCATGCAAGAATTCCACTACACCATCGTTCATCGCGCCGGCAAGAGCAACCCGGCGGACCCTCTGTCCCGGAGGTCAGATTTTGAAGAGGGGGTACAACACGACAATAAAGGCGTCACAATCTTTCCGCAACTAGCGGATTCTCCCCACATTCGTTTACAGCAGAACCATATGTCGTTGGCTGTGGAGAATGCAACAACATCCGACGATGGATACGAAACAATGGACGTAATTATTAACACCGTTAAAACTTCTCCTTTTTCATCTTTTACGAACGCTATAGATATGAGAACGCTAGCGGCAATGCGTGTAGCCGAAGATGTTACCGACATCGACTCACAGATTAGAACGCGCCAGCATCTAAAGGATGCTAAAGTAACACGCGCATTAGCGCAATCGCATCCTCACTTTTCCATTCGTAATAATCTTATATTTTTCAAAGACGCTTTATACGTACCAAAGGACGAAACACTTAGAACACTGGTACTTAAACATTTTCACGACTCACCCTTAGCAGGACATCCAGGAGTACGAGCAATGACGAGGAAACTTCAGGCTAGCTACTACTGGCCTACGTCGACAAAAGAAATCAAGGCCTATATCAAAGGATGTGACCATTGCCAAAAGAACAAATCACGAATGGACGCAAAGCATACAGCGTTACATCCGCATGCCATACCAAGCGCTCCCTGGCAACACATCTCACTGGACTTAATCACCCCTCTACCCGAATCCAACGGCCGCGACTCTATTCTCGTCATCGTCGATCGATTCTCCAAAATGATCCGACTATTCTCCGTCAATGCCACTATCACGTCACGAGGAATCGCAACCCTCCTCCGCGACGAAATATTTAAACTCCACGGCATACCCCAAAAAGTTATCTCAGATCGAGGACCACAATTCGTGTCGGGATTCATGCTCGAACTCTATAAGCTCCTTGGAATCCAGGCAAACCCATCTACGGCTTTTCACCCTCAAACCGACGGGCAAACCGAGCGATATAACGCATGGGTAGAACAATACCTTCGGATTTACGTCAACCATAGACAATCCGACTGGGCCAACTGGCTCCCCATGGCAGAATTCGCGCATAACAATACGCCGCGATCCACCACTCAACAAACACCGTTCATGCTCAATTACGGTCACGAACCATGGACAGGACAAGGACGACAGAGGTCACTACGCAATGAATCGGCCGACGAATTCGCAAAGCAAATGACCCAGTTGAGACGGACGGCGGAGGAAGCCCTACATCTAGCAGCCGAGGATATGAAGCGATACTACGACCAAAAGACGAGGGAAGCACCGGAGTATAAAAACGGAGACCTCGTATTACTCGAAGCCTCGCACATCCGAACAAATCGACCAGCAAAGAAACTTGACCAAAAGCGCTTCGGTCCTTTCAAGGTCGTCTCTAAGATGGGAGTCGCGTCGTACAAACTAGACTTACCCCACGGATGGCGAACTATACATCCCGTCTTCCACGAGTCATTACTCCACCCCTATCACGAACCTAGTCACTCCTCCCAACAAGTTCTTCCACCCCCAGTACCCGACCTCGTCGACGACTTTCCGGAACAGGAAGTCGAGGAGATAATCGACTCTCGGATACGAGGAGAGAAGGTTGCATACCTAGTGCACTGGAAGGGATTCCCAGTTGAGGAAGATGAGTGGATTATAGCTGAAGAGTTACCCCACGCACAGGAGGCCATCAGAAAATTCCATCGCAAACATCCCACTGCAGCACGACCCACTCAGAAATTAAAACTGCGCCCCGTAAAAACCCCCCATCTCGTTCTGCTATCAAACGAGCCTGCATGTACATGTCCGTCATGTACCGGGACCCCTACGTTTAAAGACCCAGGCTTCCAAGAATTCCGCAAACGGTTCAAACGCTTCGATGACTCGTTATTTGAGATACCACCAATCGACGCGGACGTCGATCCCTAGAAGGGGGATTATGTCAGGATTCTTTTATTTTTATCATTATTTTCCGCTTTCACATGACACTTACCTACGTTCCCACGTGACTTCATGACTCATTCCATATCACGTGGTGACAGTCGTTCTACGACCTTCCACCCGCTTCCATCACTCATGACGCGTATACCTTAAAGGCGGTTCTACACCTGCCCTATATAGTGGTCCGTGCACTAGATCGCATGTATATAAGATGGGGGTATCATCGTAGGATACCCCATCTTCGGTTTATTCATTGTTTTACCAAGTAACCTAAAGGGCAACCTAAGGGCCTTTCTAGAAGTCCTGATATATTTAATGCAGAATTTGCTCATGTGATACTTATTACACATTTTCATCATGCAAATACTTACTACCAGAAGTGAGAAGCGTGATAAGACCTTATATGCCTTTCTGTACATTTTACATATTTTTTAAATTGTATTAGCCTTATAAGGTCTTATCGGAGGTTTACAGTTTCTGTGATGTAGTGTGACGCGTGTTGGGCGAGCTCTTAAGCTTCCATGGATGCCACCGCGTCACCTTAGTTGTCCACGGTGAACCGAGTCCAGATCGAAAAGACTTACTGTCGTTTTGTATTTGTTGGTGAATGGCGTGCTTCCTTCTCTCTTTTTCCGACGCGTTCTCAACACCAGTTGACGTGGCGGTATGGACCTCGAGAGGACGGAGTTTTTGAGACGTCAAGAAAGGTGACGAGGTGATGGGCAATGGCAACAAGGTGATTGGCGACGATTACCGTTGGCTGAACGGACTCGTCGGTTAACATGCGGTAATGGTAACAGGTCACACAACAAGGCTCAGACTGACAGATTTTACACAAACGACGTTTCGAGTTACCGTAATGGCTCAAGACATCAAGCAATTAATTGTTTGTGATTCGGAGTACATAACTCGACTCATAGACTCTACAAAACATGGTCCTCCTCACGCAGGGATCTCAATTCTCTCTAAATGATGTCGAGGTGGTCATCACGACGATCGACATCGAGGAGGTGCGCGCTCACCGCACGTCGCGCAGCACTGAGCAGAGGGCTCCAAGCGGCGACGTCAAGTAAATACCATCGGTTCGAAGTTTCATTTGCGCTCTCGAGGGGCAAATTTGGAGAGACGGATGGGGAACGAACACTCGGCCTCAAGGTCGCGTTGTGCGAGGCCACATTCCACAAACCCGAAGATCGTTTCCTGTTTCTGGCTTACCATACTTTTCTGAGTGTCCTTTGACAGACTCGGTCCTGTGTGTTGGCTATGGGATTGTCTTCGGCGCCCCCGGACTCAGGGGTACTTTGTGCCTCTGAGCGGTGGCGTCGACAGCTGCGCCACGGCGGTCATAGTCTATTCCATGCGCCACTTGTCTCTGACGCAGCTATCCGAGGAAGTAAGTGCATCCCTTCGCCGATTAGCAACTGTTTACACCCCCGCAGACAAGCAGGTTATCGTGGATGCCCGGCGCATCGCCGGTGAGCCCGAGGACTCGCACTACTTACCTTCAGACCTCAAAGAGTTTTGCGGCCGCGTGCTCCACACGTGCTACATGTGCACCGTCAACTCGAGTACCGAGACAAGAGAGAGGGCAGAGGACCTCGCAGGAGCGATCGGATGGTACTATGCCCGTGCTTGAATATGGTCCGACGAATGCTGAACGCGTTTCTTTAGCTACCACGTTGATCTGAACATGGATTCTGTCGTCACATCGGTACTCAATCTGTTTGCGTTTGTCACAGGCGCGCGGCCCCAGTTTAGGGCGCATGGAGGAAGCGCGGCGGAAAACCTCGCGTTGCAGAACATTCAGGTAGATGATTCGCCATGTCCTATCGTCTGCTTGTGGTCACTGCAGTCCTTTCCCAGGCCCGGTTGCACATGGTGCTCGCCTACATGTTTGCGCAGCTGATTCCTTGGGCTTGGGGGAGACAGGGAGGGTTACTCGTGTTGGGCAGCCCCAACGTAGACGAGAGGCAAGTCCAGATGCCTTTTTCTATCGCTTTGTCTGGCATGAGCGCGAGACAGTCTGGGGGGTATTTGACTAAGTACGACTTCTCGTCAGGTAGGGAACTGGACCTCTAGTTCGTCGGCAGCTCTCTGATTATACTGTAGCGGACATCAATCCGATTGGCGGTATCAGTAAGACAGACTCGAAGAAATTTATTGCATACGCGCAAAATGCGTTCGACCTGCCTATTTTGAGGAGGTACGACGATTTTTTTTTCTCGTTGAGACTCGTACTTGATAGATCCGTCAGTTTCTTGGACGCGGTCCCGACCGCTGAATTGGAGCCCATTTCGGAAACGTACATGCAGGCGGACGAGGCAAGTCTTTCGGGAGTGCATAGTAGGGCGTCATCTCAACATGCGATTCTTTGCGGGTCGACATGGACATGACGTACGACGAGCTGTCTGTGTTTGAACGGCTACGCAAAGTCGACAAGTGTGGGCCATATAGCATGTTTACCAAGTTGGTACACGAGTGGGCGTCGTTCTTGTCTCTCGTCCAGGTATTGTAATGACGTGGCTCTCTGCGTCGTTCGCGGCTCACGTACGTGTATCGAGCAGATTGCAGAAAGGTCAAGTTGTTCTTTTTCGAGCATGCAAGGAACAGGCGCAAGATGACGACGTTGACACCGGCATACCATGCGGTGAGCGTGGTATTTTACGGACTTTCCTCGTCGCCAATTCTCATGCGCATACTTAGGAATCATACAATCCGGACAACAGTAAGGGGGTCACGCATCGCTTCGTCGAAGGCATTGAAAACTGATGTTTTTTTTTGTAGGATTCGACCTTCGTCCGTTCTTGTACCCGTCGAGGTTCTCTTGGAAGTTTAGATAGATTAACCAGATCGCTGCGGTGTTGCCCGACAGGTCCAGCATGGAAGTGGACAAGGCCAAGACAAACTAAATTGCAGTAGGAGGTAAGTATGAAGTCGGGGATATGAATGTTGAATAAAAACCCGCGTGTTTATCATTCATGTCTTGTGTAGGAAAACAGTGGGAGATACTGTTTTCAATGATGAAGATCAAGTCTATCCGACCAGATGACTATCAAACCTTTATCGGCTAGAGGACAAAAGTTGGTGCATAAGCTTTCGCATAATATTTAATGCAATTTGACATGGATTACCTTCAAGTGAAATAGTATATGTAGATGTCTGTGTGCCGAATTTTCTATTGCAGTCATTACCGTTCTGCCCGAATTTGAAAGACTATGCCTTGCAGTGACACGTGATGCATGATGACTTAAAATTGACGCGTCTGTTGCACGCGACTTCAATGAGCATGCCTGAACACACCCAGGACGATCTAATACCAGGTCCCCTTCCTATACAAAGACTCCACGAATCACTCATAAATCGCATAGCAGCTGGAGAGGTACCTCTCGTCGCCTTCTTCAGCGCCAGTTTGACTCACTTTCGAAGTAGATCATACACAGACCGGCTTCTGCACTAAAGGAGCTGCTCGAAAACTGCCTGGACGCGGGTGCTTCATCGATTCGTGTTACCGTCAAGGATGGCGGATTGAAGTTGCTCCAAATTCAGGACAATGGCAGCGGTATACGCGTAAGCACGTTTACCTTGCTCTCTGTTGCACCACTCACCGTTCTTGGCAGAAATCTGACCTGCCCATCCTAGCAGAGCGATTCACCACCTCAAAGATAAAATCGTTCTCTGATCTTTCTCGACTGACGACGTACGGATTTCGCGGAGAAGCGTTGGCTTCCATCTCTCATGTCGCTCACATGTCCGTCACGACAAAGACCAAGACGGAGACTTGCGCTTGGAAGTTAGTTGTCTGATAACCCTACCGGTCGTCAGTCATCATTCTTACGTAGAGCATGCTACTCCGAAGGTGTGCTGGTTCCCCCAAAGGCAGGCCTTACACCAGATCCCAAGCCATGTGCTGGAAATGATGGTACTACTATCGTTGTACGTCCCCGCATTCATAACTAACGTCCAATTAGTATTTAACAAATCAGATCGAGGACATGTTTTATAATACGCCTACTCGCTTGTCCGCGTTGCGTAACCCCTCCGAGGAGTATGCCAGAATTCTCGACGTCGTGACCAAGTATGCCGTTCATAACGCGAGCGTAGCATTTCTTTGTAAAAAGGTACACGAGTCAAGATATATCTAGCCTCTTGCTAATCACGCTATCCAGGTCGGATCTGGAACTCCAGAACTCTCTACTTCATCCACTTCCACCAATCAAGCAATCCGCCTATTGTATGGGCACGCCATAGGGAAAGAACTGCTGCACATTCAAGTCTCTTCTTCGTCTGCTCAAGGCACATCACGAGCTGTTGGATCTAGCAAAAATATCGATGACTCTGAAGGGTGGTCGGCTGAGGTTTATTGTACGAGTCCAAATCATCAAGCCAAGAAGACCGTGTTCTTATTGTTTATCAACCGTGAGTTGATAATGGAATGGGGTGAATGTTGAGTTGGTTGATGGCCCTCTGTCAGATCGTCTCGTCGAGTCAACCAGCGTTAAACGAGCAATCGAAAGTGTATACAGCGGTGTATTACCGAAAGGTGCATTCCCGTTCGTATATCTCAGGTATGGAAAGGCGTCTACAATCATACCGAGTATTGAAAACACTAGCCTTGAAATAGATCCTCGTTCTGTGGATGTGAATGTCCATCCGACGAAACGGGAAGTCATCTTTTTGAATGAGGAAACAATAACGGAACGGATATCGGACGCGATCCAGCAGGCGGTCAGTAAAAGTCATTCCAGAACGTTTGAATACCAGGTGGGGTTGAGCGCGCTGTTCGCCTTTTCTATGGGTTTGAAATTCTCTAGACATTGCTTCCTGGCCGCTCGAATGAACCGAAACCAAACAAGAAAGGGAGCCGGAAAGGGAGAGAAGAAGACGATGGGAGTGAAGAGGAAGATGAGGAGCAACGTCCTTCTCCACCCCAACGTAGGTATCTTTTCGGCATTTTAATCTCGTCGCTCATCCCTCTTCTAGCTGCCAAGGAGTATTCACATCAGAAAGTCCGCACGTCGGTCCACGATCGTACTCTCGAATCAATGATACCGGTGTTGAACCCTTCGCGATCTGACGGTGACGATACATCCAAAAAGGCAGTCGGCCTCCGCGATATCCCCGAGTCCAAGTGTGATTTGATGTCCATTTTGGAACTTAGAAATGCAGTTCAGAAAGGCGTGCACAATGGTTCGTCGCATCAGCCATTTGGCAACATGACGAATGTTTGATTTGCCGGCAGATTTGACCGAAATCATACAAAAGCATACATTCGTCGGGATCGTGGACGACCATCGGTGTCTGTCACTGATTCAGCATAGCACAAAGCTGTATCTTGTCAACCATGCAGCTTTGGCGTACGTCATAGTTACCATGTTCCGAACCATCCCAAGTTGACATGAAACGTAGGGAGGAAATGTTTTATCAGCTCGCTCTAATGCAATTCGGAAGTTATCGTCGGCTAAAGCTAGACCCTCCTCCGCCCCTTCGCACCCTCTTGAAGCTCGCTGTGGACGCCGAACCAGGGACAGAGAAAAGTGGATTGAGCAAAAACGAGATCGTCGACGTAAGTGACCCTTGTCATGTTGTCTCAACCCCTTCACACTCGACCATCTACAGCGCATCTCCAAAACACTCGTTGCGCGCCGCGACATGCTGGCTGAGTATTTTGAGTTCAATATCACAGGTGACGGTGAAATCGAGAGTCTGCCACATCTCTTGAAAGAGTACACCCCTGACCTCAACAAGTTGCCCATCTTCCTCATGCGCCTCGGCCCCCAGGTAACGAAACGCACTTGGTGAACGTCCAGCGACTGATTAGATCTCAGGTGCAATGGCAAACGGAAAAGGAATGTTTCTACACGTTCATGCGCGAGCTCGCCTACTTTTATTCCCCGTCCCCATCGCATTTCACAGCCTCTGTTCCAGACAGGGAGCGTACTCAAACAGCAGCAGAGACGTGGCAAACGGAGCACGTCTTGTTCCAGGCGATGCGCAAGTTTTTGGTTGCGCCGAGGTCGCTGTTGGACAACGACGTTGTTCAGGTAGCCAGTCTCCCTGATCTTTATCGCGTCTTTGAGCGGTGCTGATGAGAGAACGTGTTACCCTTGACGACGACTACGATCCCTACACCGATGGTCGTCCAAGTTTTATAAAATGCTTTCGTCTCATTCACTTGAAAATATAGGTGACATGCGTTAGCTATACCTGAATCTTTCATTTGACTCGCCGGACTAGTAAGTAGCTTGCGTCGCATCGCATCGCACTCACAAATACAAACGCAGTCTGCGAGGATATCGATATCCTCTGCTGAAAGTCATGCCCCGCTGGTCGGAGTGTGAAATATGCAAGGCCCCTTGGAATGACGGTGCTTTAAGTGCAGCTCTCATAGGAGGCGTCAGCCAATACAGTAGACGAATGAATAGGATACAGCCATATATATAGCCTAGGCCCGGGATGGACTCCTAAATCTCAACCTTCGTCTTACTTATTCGCACGCTGCAGCACTCATGGATTTTTATCATCAAGCTACAAAGTCATGGTTGATCCAGGACGAAATCCCTGTCTGCCAGCGCTTGTTAGAGAAGGAGGAGACATTTACTTTTTTGGAGAAACTTTTCCCGGATCAACATTTACCACACATGGAAACTGTGATGAGGCAGCAATATAACGGTGACATTTGGCTGCACTATCCTCAGAATGTGTATGATTACACTGAAGATAACATGGCCACATTCCTTAATCATGTTTTTAATCCTCAGACGCATCAGTAAGCGATTCAACTATTCTCTTTAGGTTCGAAGCTAACGTGTCATCTAGTAGGCGATGGACCGGAGAAAGGCCTTTGAGAAACTCAAGTGAAGTTTTCCAGAAACCAGATCTTCTCCTTTGCAGACAAAGCTTGCTCGACGAACTTGAAGGCAATGAGAAGATTGACATCAGTGCGGTCGCATATGCCTTGGGGCGAGTAAAGAGTGCATTCAGCCCTGCTATCATGGAGGAGTCATTTATAGAACTCGCTAGAAAGGCCGCCATTCTTTTCGGATCCCAGGGTACACGTTATGCCATACCTAGTATCCAATTTCTGGGCTCTCACGTCGTCTTGACATTCTTCGATCATGGTGGCTCCATCTCTACACATCCCCTAAATATATATACATGAATACCCACATGAATTTCTCCGGATAATTCTTGGTATTACATTCGCCCATCCATCCCTGCTTGGGTTCGACACGACCCTCTCCGTGCAAGATCATCATAGTCCCATGCAGATCGAAATCATACGAAACGGGCCCGAAATTGTGCATGGTGGAGAACTCCACTTCGTCTCTGGATTGGGCACGGTCATGTGGGTCGGTTGCGATAGGGTCGTCGTGAAAGACTCCTGGGTGGACCCACTGCGACGGTATACCGAGAGTCGAACTTTGGCGATATTGGAACAAGCCGGCATCAAGCACGTGCCGAAATCGGTGCTTGAGCAACAAGTACCAACAATACATCCCCTCACGGGAGAAAGCGTCAATCTCTCTACCCATATTTATCGAATGGTTGCCGGTGCACCAAATCCGAACTCTTATAATTTACGAGTTCTTTCGCGTCTCGTTTTTAAGGCGGCAGGGAGAATGATTTACGACTTTGGCTCTCTCGCCGAACTGCTAATATGCTTTATTGATTGCTTGCGCGGTGAGCCACCTATAATACTCTGAACATGTGATGTGCTTATATCATAATAACTTAAGCCCATCACGACGCCATAGAGAAGGCAGGGATACTCCATCGTGATATAAGCCCTTTCAGCCTCTTCTTGGCTGAGACGAAGGAGGACGACATCTACCAGCCAGACTTCGGGGACATATTAATAGTTGAAAAAGGTAAAAGGCATTCCTTTATAGAGCGAATTCGAAAGACAGCCTGTCGTCGCGGTATGCTCATCAACTGGAGTTACGCTATTCCAATGAACAACTTGTCAAACCTTCAACACCGTGACCTTCTCATTGACAGCCAAAGGCATCCATTGCCCAAGTCGGAGTTGAAGAGTACAGACAACATTATCATCCCAGTGGCGGGGAAACTACTCCCGGATAACTTGAGTTTTTCCCAAGTCGACACCTCAAGCTTGACACATCACACTGTCCGTTCTCCCTTTCATCATTGGTCATTTGACTGACATCCTTTAATGTAGGATTCATATGCCTGGATGGGATATGAGCCAACCTACCACTTGGACGCTGGAACAACTCATGAAGCTCGCCATGATTTAGAATCATTCTTTTATACGCTACTCTCAACTTGCCTAATGTATGAGAGTCCTGGTGTGCTCAAACCTGTTGCGGTTCTCGCCGAATCCTATCATCCATATTTCAATCTTGGAAAGCCTAATAAATACAAGGTTTGGACAATAGAAGCAAGCTGGAATTCAGTTATAATTCCTCACATTTCTGAGTACTTTCAACCTCTTCTTCCTTTGCTAAGGAAACTCCGTAAAGAGCTCGTCTTACCCGGAAAGCCAAAAGATTTTCGCCATGAAAACTTCATTAATGCAATTATTTTAACTTTGTTGGATCTCCCAGAAGATCGTTGGACAATGCCAAAGGATCAAAACAAAAGGTGAGAGCACATTTTGCACGACCTCTCTCACAGACTTAAATCTGACAACTTGAAGTACTACTAGTACCCCTACTGGTGATTGCTTCCCTCAGCCATCTCGTCCATGCTCAGAGTTGAAGGAGTCAGAATCATGTACAAACAGTTCTAAGAGAGGTTCCGAAGAAAATGAGACAGACTTTCGGTCGGTAAAAAGACGTGTAGACTAGTAGCTGGCATGGAGTTGTGTATCCTTGAAGATTGTATAAATGTCTATTTCTGAAAGCCATGAAAACGAATGAACCATGCTTGTGAGACAACGGTAAGTAATGTAGAAAAAAAACATGGTCGAACACGACTTGTGTCGACCAACAGAGATTTGGAGGTGCGACCAAGATCTTCCAATCGAAACTGCAACGTTATCCTCTGCTCCGATATAGATACATCAGCAAAATAATCATACATCAAATCCACGTAAAGCTTCGATTTCACGACCTTCATATCAAGGCAAGGTCCCCCCGGTATTGATCGCGTTCGCGACTTGGCTCGTGTTTGGTCGATTGAAGGCATACCTAAACACGAGGACAAGATCAGCAAAAGACCGGATGCAAACTCGACGATAGTCACCTCTCATAGCTGTCGAGGTAGAGTTGCTCCGTACCGCGCGTACTCTTAAACGAAGGGTGCTCCAACAACCGTTTCAACCACGCGTTGAGCTTTGCCCCTTCAGGCACCTCGAACCCGCGATAGTGTTTGAGGACGTTGGTCGCCCTGAACATCCCTGACGATCGGTCGTCAACGTGGATCGGCCATGCGTTTTACAACAAGACTCACAGGGTCCCACCATGACGTCTGCCCATCCAAGATCGCCACCCTCTTTCCACAAACCCGTCCCCCCGACTTCTTTTTCTGCACGCTCAAACAGGCCGACGAGTGTGTCGATGGCCGCTCTGAATTCGGCTTCGCCGGCGGTCACGCCTTTAGGTTCTTGTGCCTGAAGGTAGCGGTAAAAGGCGGGCACGAGAGTGCGGTTGATGTGGTCGGATTGGAGACGGACGAGTGCGCGAGCGTCTACGGGACGTGATCAACAACGTACGATGGGATGACATGTACACGAACATGGATCAGAGGTGGGCGGAAGAAGGCTTCGTTGGGTCGACGTCAACGCGAGGCTAGATCAGAGAACATCAATCGAGAAGCGAGGTGTATAAAGTGGGACACGGGCTCTTGGACAAAGTCCATGATCACGGTGCTCTCGTTGAGTGCGCGCGGCGGGTCGTAGCTGGCGAGTCTGAGAGCGGGAACGAGGCCCTTTGGAGAGAGCTCGAGGAGCTCTTTCGGTTTCTTGTACGGATCGACTTCGTCTGTGAAAGTGTGTGCACGTCGTTGATCAGGTCTTTGGTTTGGACGTACAATACTGGATAGGCGATGAGACGATGGACCATGGATGGGCGAGTACATACTTTGTACGGGATCCCGAGATGTTCGAGGGCGACCCATACGCGCTGGACGAATGGACAGAAACAACCCCCGAAGAGAGTGATGTCCTCATCGGCGACGTGGCGTTTGACGGTCTCGAGAGCGTCGCCGGTGCATTGGGTGTAGTAGATTTTACCAGAATCCGTCATCGCGGCGTGGAAGAAAGAAACTTGAAGTTGTCTCTGACTCCGATGCCTCCTCAAAAGACGTCATTTTTGCAGGCTCTCGGACTACAACCAGATCTCACCGACGAAGTAAATAAATATCAGTCTTTCCGTCGTTTGTATCTTATCACATTGCGACAGGCGAGTACGCATGCAGTTTCCGAGCTCGTCTCGCTAGCCGTCGAAGAACAGTCTCATCCGTTACTCAACGACATTCACGATGCCGCTTCACGGTACGAGTGCGCATCGTGTCTCGTAATACAGCCAACAATTTCACGTTTCGACCCGTTTACCCTATTTTTTTCTTCAGGAACCACTTGGCGTCCTACCGACGCTGCTTCCTTGTCCTCTCGATGTGGCCATGGACCTGATGCACATCTGTGCGATTAACAACAGCCCGAAAGAAGTCATGATCGTCGTCCAGGAAGCGATCGAGCGCGTGCAAATGCGTTTGAACGGCGACGACGACCAAGAGGACGTCGATCCAGGTTTGGTACAAACGGTCGTCGGCATCGTCTCCCTTTGCTCGCCAGGTTCGTCTATTGCGCAATCCGAAATGAGGGCCTGATTGAGAAGCAGATAGCCATCGCTCGATCGAGACTTGGGAAACGATCTGCGGTCGAATTATGTTCCCCCGTCTTGGAGGACTTGGCGTCGGTGATCACCTCAGTCGCGTCGTTTGCAACGAGGGAGCAAGGACGCGCGATCCTTGTTCAGGTGGCCCGTCTGGTCGAGTACCTGAGCGTCTGGGCATCAGCAATCGTCGATACTGATGCGTTGCGGGAAATCAAGGTCCATTTCTCTGCTATCGAACTATTCGTCGCTGATCCGCGTAGAGCCTTCTTCGTCAACTGCTCGACACTACCGTCGTGGCTTGTGCGCCGTTGATCCAAGCATCCCTGGCCATCAGAACCGCCGAGACGTGTTTGCCTCGCTTCTTTGTAAAATCCTCTTCCAAGGACGAGTGGAAAGACGGGGCAACTGCGATGCTCCAAGTGCAGGTACGTTTTGAAGAGATCACGGAAACCGATCGCATCATGCTGTGTGTTCAGCTCGCGCTTGAAAAACTGGGAAGCTCACCACAGGCGATATACCAAAATTCCGGTTCGCTGAGCGATTTGGTATACCTGGCCCACTCAACGCCTCCCTTGGATCTACCCCCCTCTGCGCCGTCAGATATTTGTCATCTGCTTGTCGATGCCTTGCAGATGAACGCGGTGATCGACGAGTCCTTGTTCTTGCTTCTCAGAATCCTTACCCAAGAAAATGTGAGCGTGTCACCAGAGGTTGCGATGTCGCTATGTACGGTACACGCAGCAATAGCGAGCACACACCTCGATCCCACCATCAGACAGCTGAATCTTCGCTTGTTATCCTTGACATTGTCCAAGCTTCCGCCACATCCACGACTCGAAATGCTCTTGAAACTGTCTACAGACAAGGACTTTCCTCAGATCCGAGGACCGGCCGTGGGATTAATTAAAGAAGCCGTCCTGGAAGCTCTGGCACTACCCTCAAATCATTCACATCAGAATCCGTTCGCCTCTCCGGAATTACTGCGCGTATTCGGTGGAGTATTGTTTAGACCGAACCCACCGGAGTTTTTCGGTGGGAGCATGACGAGGGAAGAGTTGGCGCGATCACTGGAGCTCTTACGCATCGCGGACTGCCTCGCGTTCTATTACGTGCTCTTACAGAGGGATCGCGAGAACAAGGTACGCCCCTCGGAGCGGTACTAATCTTATTGTATTTGCATCTCACGCGATGCTCTTTCGAAAAGACAGGAATCAGATGCAACGATAAGGTGGCAAGCGTTGAGAGTGCCTTTCTTCGGCCTCTGAGACGATTCGTAGAGGATCATTTAACCAAAGAAGGTATGCCATGAACGTACCGACGGTACGATGGTCGTAACTCAAGGTTTGTGCCCACGCAGAACAACCACTGATGGCGATGTTGTCGCTCCAAGTTGCCCTCGACCGCATAGACGGCGCATTACGCATGCTCGATTTGGACTAGGTCGCGCACTAGAACGGTTGGCGCAAAATGGCTGGATCATCAGATTGTATGCTCAGATATGGTTCATGAACGAACCGAGACGTCTTCTAGCACGGAAAAAAAAATAAGAGGATACCGACGTAGCGGAACGTTCTTACATATTCCGGTCATCGTGGCTGATACGGTGAAATGGAAAAAAGGCCCCCCCAGTTATCTGACAAGAACGAAGCGGGGCGAAATGAATGGGCGGATTGGTCCCATGCGTTGATCATCATCGATATTGGGCTTATCTCGAGCGATTCGAGCGGGTCAGCAGAATTACGCCTGGAGTCGTATCGGCAACAATTTCAACCGCCCGCAATTCGGGTGGCCGACATTATCATTTATCATTATCGTGATGCTTATCTGTGGTGGTACTGGTGGTAACGAGGTCGCTTGTCAACAAGACATCCTTGGCCTGTCTCTGTGCGACATCTGCGCGTGCATGTGATTGAGGGTGACCGGTGTACGTTTGAACCCACGATGACGAGTGATCCCTAAGAGCATCTTAGTATGAAGGACTGCGCCCGCCAAGGCAGGGCGCAAAATCCCCTCTCAGGTACTAACTTTTGGCTTTTCCCCCGAAACAGGCGAGTTGCAAAACACGTCTGAGCGAGTGCACTTGTCTTGCGCAAAACGTCGCGACTAGGTCACCGACAGCCGAGCCCAAACCCAATGTCGAAAAGCGAACGACGTGGGCAAGCAATGGCGGCTGGCGCTGCGGACGCCGGTCTCAGACTCGTCGTCAGCTTGAACTCCATTTTGACGTCACCGGCCGCCGCCGCCGCCACCAGACCGGTGTCCACTACTCCGTGCGGCGTACGGCTTCGCCTCGCCGTCGCCGTGAGTGACCCCGACGATGCCGACAAAGGGCGAAACACCTGACAGGCTATTGTAAGCGAGGCGAGGCTCAGACAGGCACCAAAATGGTTCATGATGATGGTAAAATGATTCCTCCCGACGGACCAGCCCCGATCGACTCCAGGGTTTGGGGGAGGGGACAGAGTTTGAGTCGACCACGCCCACGAACGTTGTTCCTCCGCGGGTCAGGAGAAGGACCCATGATCCTGCGAAGTGTACACGTGGGCGAGTACGGGCGACCGAGTCTGAAAAGAAGGACGCTCGTGTCAGCCTTTTTGCATTAAACCGTATTTGCCGGCCCGGTACACATGTCGCTGGGACCCGTGCCGGTGTGCCGGTCTCATCATGGGACATGCCACAGCAGTTTTGATCCATGTAAAGTAGCGTGGTATTGAGTGCGGAGTGGAGTACATACAACATGTGTCAGCATGGAGAGGATAATCTAAGTAGTAGGGTCGCAACTGTAGTAATTCAACTAGAGCATAAAGAGACAAGTGCCTTGCATTTTGATCGAACCCCCACCAAACGGAAGGCCAATGTACTATGCCATCCGAGTTCGCAAATCAGAGTGGGCCGCTTCTTCGATGAGTGCCTCTGTTCCTGGATACCATCGAAACCTGCGCACGCCACCCGAAATCGCTATCGGTGAGGGTCTTTAGGAATGGCACGATCAGGTGAAAATAGGCGACAACGGAAAAAGACGGAAGTAAATCAAGCCATTGAAACTACATACAACATCCTAAATCCCACAATGTTTAGTTGATTTTCTGATATCGGCGCTCCAGGGTGCGGAGAGGAAAGTAGAGTAGTGCCGCCAGCGGAAAAGCAATCTCGAACCCAATATCGCCCGTGACCTTTCCAATAGGGCCCACGAACCACACTTGGTTCATGCTAGGAACTACGAGGCCAAACGTAAGGAACCCAGCGGCCAAGGCAGCTGCTCCCCACGGCAGACGACGGGCAACGTTATAATCCGCTTGATCATACGTGCTGAAGTCGCCCTTGCGGAAGTAAAAGTGTTCGACGAGAAGGATGCCACCATACGCGCTCGCCCAGTAGCCAATCAGACTGAGAAAGTCTGTGAGCGTTGTGTAAAATTTATGGGCACCAACAATCGCCAGGGGTAGGGCACTGTACACGGCGAGGGACGACAAGGTTCGACACAAATCAGCAGGACCGTCACAGGATAAATAACAAGGGACGCACATTGCCGTACCCACTAATGAGAACATATATCTAGGAACCTTGGCAAGCCGAGGCACGAGAACCTGAAAGTTGAAGCAAATGGAGTAGAGGGTGCCAGCGATATTCGCCGTCACGCTCAGACTGAGCATTACTGTCAAGAACTTTCCAAAGTTCCCAGCGGGGCTCAACATGGCCTCAAGGAGACCGCCAATGTTCTGAGCTGTGCCGTAACCCGCATTCCAGCTATCAACGCTGGGCGCAGCTAAGACGACCGCCGCGCCAAGACACTCTAGAAGAACCTAATAATTTTTTTTCAGATCAGGTAAGTACGGGTTGAGGTAATATGAGACGTACGATAGGTATTATGTACCCCAAATACGAATAGCAGAACATCCGGTAACTATGTGTCGTTGAGAACAAAGATAAAGAAGTAGAAAAACGTCACAGGTACTCACCTCGACACCTTGGGGTCGTAATACATTGTGAAATCGGATGCCATCGCAGAATAGGTGATGACAAAGCCAGCAATCGTGGCAGCAAAGGAAAGGATTGCGGAAGCGGGTGCAGGTGGGGCGGGTTGGATATTGTAGAGGTGCTTTCCACCGACGCCAAGGGCGACAATGAAAGCGAGGAGAACTGGTGGCCAGGCAAGACGCTCATACCAGGTGAGAACCTTGTAGCCCATGAAGGAAATCTAGGCAGATATATTTTCGGTACGTAAGCGAGAGAAACCACGAGGTGGTAACATACAGTCATGGAAAGGACCGCGATAATGACGATTCCAACCCTGAACCGAGGAATGCGCGAGTGAGTAGAGTGGAAGCGAAAATGAAAAGCCAACTTACGTCCAAGAGAGGTTATTATTGGATACGCTAGCTAAGGTTTGGCCGCCGAGGATGCAGTTGACGATGTTGAATCCGCACAAGCCAATCAGGTTGAGAATCGTGGGTATAATAACACCATAGTACCTAGGAGCAAGTCCGCGTCAGTTAGTTGAGGCGAGTTGTCTGGACGACGGACCCAAAGCTGTAGCGAGATACGACCATCTGCCTCATCCCTGTTTTGGGACCCCATGTATTTCTAGAAGAGTGAGTACATACGTGTACGAAGGAGAAGAGGAAGTTCTCACAGATATGCTGGAAGCAAGTTTCCAAGGAGATTAAAGAATAAGATTACAAGACACGAGTCGCGGAGACCGAGACCGAACACGGCAGGCCCAAGGGCTCCAGTTGAGAAACTGGGGCGGGGTGAGGGTGGGAGTAGGGGGGAGACGAGGGACGCACGAAAGAATGTTGAAATTCATGGAGAACCAGACGAAGAAAATCTTGTAGAATTGCCTGTCTGTGCGGTCCTCATGGGGCACGGGGACGGTTCCTGGGAGGGCGCTGTGAGCGGAACGGGTAAAGGCAGGAGTTTGGACGGACCTCGGGCCTCGATACCCCAGCGGAAGCCCCTTGAGAAGAAGTGGGAGCGGTGGCTTGAAACGCGGGATATGGAGGAGGCATAGTCCTTTTCGACGTCGGAGTCAAGCTTGGACTCGTGGAAGGTGTCTGCCATGGGGGACAAAGGAGCGACTGCGAGAACGAGTGAGATGCTAATATAAGATTTGGACAGAGAGGCACATTCGAGATAAGTGCGACAGGATAAAAAAATAAAAACGAATAAAATAAGCAGATCTCCCATCGGACATCGGTGACGTTGATATTGGCATATCATTTCACACACTTTTTGCTTCCTTCCCCATTTGGTAATCACCACCACGTGATCTCTCCCCCCTTCCCTTTCCCAACCTCCGACTCCTCACACTCTCCCCGAATGGCCGCCCTCCTCCAGCGTCCCTACCGTGGCTCCCGCGTCTCCTCCTTCTACCCCGTCAAGTCCCTCCCTCCCATAGCCTCCCTCGACAGCGCATTCCAGCTCCAGGAATACATATCCCTCCTCATTCGCCTCGACGTGCACGACGTCGACGCCATCGTCTCCCTCCCCGGAAAACCCGCCCAGAAGGACAGCGACGAGCAGCTGGACTCCCCAGAGACCGACCCAAAAAAGCCCGACGATGCCGACCGCAAGAGCGACCTTTCCGTCGACAGAGCCTGTTGGATATACGAACAGCTGCGGTGCGTTCTATACTGCCCCGCGCACGCGTATCACCTATTAATATCTATCTATTCGCAGGCGTCTCGCTCAAGACCTCTCCCACCCTCTGATCACCATGCTCCAGCAGGAGTGCACGAGAAGTTCTTGCCCCCAAATGAAGGCCGGCGAATGGCTCTATCTGTGCGTTGCCCACGGTAATGACGGCGCTATGGAGGTCCGTATTTTGCCGACTCTGAAAAACGTCACTGTATTCTGATCATATCTGTAAAGCAATGCTGTGCCATCGATTACATTCTCCACACAGTCGACAGCGCTACTGCTCTCTTGAACTCTCCACGAGCCTTTCCTTCCAGGTACATATTTAGCCGACTTCTGATCCGCTTTGTCACCGTATTGATCAATCTCGTTATCCCCTTCTTTTTTCCATTAGGCTCTCGATACCACAAACATCACACAGGCATTTCTCCTCGCTTGCCCGTCGTCTTGGTAGAATTTTTGCCCATGCTTATTTTCACCATCGGGAAGCGTTCGAGCAAGCCGAGGCCGAATCCTCGCTCTATGCCCGCTTCCTCAAACTCACTAATCAATTTGATTTGGTGCCTGCAGAGTTCCTTGTCATTCCCGAAAGCGCCATTCACCATGATGACAAGATTCATGAAGAAGTAGAACCTCCTCGTTTGTTCTCTGCTGCCGTTCACCCGACGCCAAACGTGCAAAATAATTCTTTGACGGCAGATCTTGTTCCCGACGGCCCACGCCCTGTGGATACTCCACCTACGTTTGTAACCGACAGCCCTCGCCGACTCGGTCGTAATCGGACGGACACAATGGTGTTTAGTGAAGCCTACAATGTGTCAGAGGAACTCTCCAAGGGCGAAGATGGTAGCAGCTTGCTCGGCGCCTCACCAGAGTCCGAAACCCAAACCCAACTGCCTGTCCCTGAGCAGACTTGGCCCAACCTCGAGACAAGAAGAGAGGATATGTATGATGAAGATGTCAGCGACGCTCGCTCTGAGCTGACCGTCACTGATTCACTATCGCCACCTGTGGAAGCATTATCACTCATCTCACTCGAGGACACGTCTCGTGCGGCTACGTCGAACGAAGCTATTTTCCTTGATGAACCATCCGATCCGTCGCCACAAGAACCACTTTCCGAGGCCGCACCCATCGAATCAGGTCACGAAGAACCCACTCAAGTGATACCTGCACCTGAGGAAAACGCCCCCGCTGATGGATCCTCTGTCTCCGAGGTTGCGGAAAGCGCTCTAGAAGAAGTAGAGGTACCCACCGTTGTATCCGAGGTGATCGTAACGACGGAAACCTTGCCCGGACCAGAAGAAAACGTGGCGGAAACCGTCGCCGAGAATGACGATCCCACTCCGTTGCACACCGAGGATATGGAGCCACGTGCGGAAACCAAGTCGCCACCCCTGCCACAGTCCGTGCTGGACTTAAATGAGCCACCGCCATCAGAACCGATCCCCCCGGAAAGCGAAAGCGATATCACCGACGAGGTTGGCGGGCATGACGGGGATGAAGTCAGGGTTAGTGGAGAAGATGCAGTATAAAATGTGGTTGGACAGGCGGTACCGTTGCATCACGATCTACGATTCATAGTGGTGCGCAGCATGTTGTCTGCACGCGTGGCTGCCTGACGACGAGCGCGATGCAAGTGTCGAACTGTGCTTCTCCTCCGTCTTTTCTCCCTAGCCCGTCGTTGTACACGCGGAGCTATTTTGATTTATGATCTTGGTGCTGGCGACCATGTTTTTACGACTAGTTTAGCTCTGACATGATGCGGTTGATGCGACTTTTGAGGTCGTCCATGCTTTTCGATTATGAGAATGTCAGTAGGACGTCGTGTGCACTTTTGCACGGAGACATCCAGGCACCAATAGTATGGGAATTGATCTCGATTTCTCACGTGTAGGCTAAAACTGGGGAATGATGGGGTCGCAGATCAAGTTGCCCTGTGGTCCTGTGTAAATGCCAAATTGGACCCCTGTGGGGTCGCCTACAATGTCTGTGAGAGCGCCCATGCTTTACTTTCGGCGCTGGAACGCTCAACCCCTGCAGTACTGTAGCATTGACGACAAGGTGAATCAAGACACTTGATAACGGCCCGTCACACCGGCACCATCAAATCAAAAACGCCGTTGAAATGTTCCGCTGGAAGGGGGCGCGCCACCGACGACCAATGAATATGAATCAATTGACAATAGTGACGACGACGTCGAATCCCGAGTCCCGTTTCACGTGTGATGCCGCACTGTGTCTTATCGTCGTACGCGACCAGTCGATGGATGAGACAGTAGACTGCCACGCATGCGAGACATACGGCCGATCAGTGAACCGTGCGAGGTCACACCAACGGCCGTGTGCATACTGCGTGCATCGTGCCGTGGCTCTGCCCGCTCGGCGGAAAACAAGCAGAAAAAAAGAACATGCGTGTGGCGTTTCCATAGAGATTATCGTTATCAGCGCGCCGAGATAGCGTGGGCACCGGGCGCTGGCAGAGGATCTACGCCGGACGACGGACGGATAGACATGGGGTTTATTTCTTTTGGGGAGTAGAACTCGTACGTGAACTGTCGATCTAGACACGTCGACTGCATGCATCACTCTCGTTTACGGTCTCGTACCCGAGAGGTCGATAAGATAACCACCCGCAGGCTGTCGATAAGATAAAATGCGTCACACGACCCATAAAAAAGCGTGACGAACCGTTGGCGTTCCGTGCGACGGCGACGCCGTCGTTCGTTTCGTAGTGGGTGAACCATGCATGTGTCACGTCTTCCGGGACAGTGCATCGTGGCGCTCGCGTACGCTCGCGACGTAATCACATGGCCGGACCGTTTGGCACTGGTTCCACGGAAGAAAATATATAAAGTCTCGCGGACCCATTTACCGGCGCGATCGCGGCGCCCAGGGTTCGTCAGTATCGACCAGAGTGTCCGACGGGGCTCTTATGATACGTGGCGCGGTGCTCCTTCGTTCCTCGTTTTCAACTTTGAGGGGGTCCTTCGGAATTTCCTGGAATGAGACGTGGTCAGGGTTCAGAGAGAAAAAGATAAGAGCAGCCCAGGGTTTGGGTTGATAGGAACAGTCGTCCGTTACGAATGTCACGATCTTTGCTTTTCTTTCTGAAGATTGAAATTACGGCGATGACCGTTTTTCACGGTGAGGAAGTGGGAATAGATGAACATGCCTCCGGGACTTTTAACTCACATACGGGTAATTTCCGTTCGCTGATTGGCCCCCCGCATCAGGCCGAAAAGCACCATACTCGAGTCCGTCGTTGCTTGATCACCATCAAAATTTTCAAATGTCCCGCTGCTATTCTCGTGCTCACGAGAAGGTTTAATTTCATCCGTTGGCTCCATACAGTACATCCAGGTGGAATACCATCTGACGGACTGCAAGCTTCTTGGACACTCCCTCGTCGGCATCTCAGCCCGTCGAGTTTTACACATGGAATTACACCACGATCGGCCCAAGTATCTGGAACGTTCGCGCAAGGACGTCCGTTACAGGGGAATCCCGGTGTAGGCCAAACCGGCATATGTCATCAACTTTTCAATCAACTTCATGCCTTCCAACACGCGCTCTTCTTCCAGACGCTTGCCCACGACCTGGACGCCCACCGGAAGACCTTCCATTGCAACCGCATCATACATGAGATAATTTTCCCGTTCGATGGCGTTTCGAGGCTGGAAACACCCCGGAACGACGTCCGTACTCTTGACGTGGGTAACGGGCATCACACCTGCACTATAATCGAGCTATTTTCACGACCAAAAGGATCAGAGATGATGACAGCTGATTTCGTTCAGTTCGCCCACCAAGTTGAACAAGAAAGTGTAGCCACAGGCTTTCCACCCATGGCGCATCCCTCGATGTGGCACGGCTGGTAATGCATTCGGCACGGTGAGGATGAAATCGACGCCTTCGTCTCCAAGTCCACCTTCTACCTCGGAGTCGCGCCAGACCTTGAACCATCGTGCACGGTAGTCCTCACGTTGGGCAATGAGTGCGTAGTACTCTGAGACGCTCTTCTCGTAGAATTTATCTACTAGCCCAGCATAAATTGCGTCGCCGCGGATATACATCAGATACCAGGCGTATATCTTCATCATGAAACGCGGTAACCTAAGCGCACGGAATGCTGGCACCATCCCTGCATCATTTGTCTCAAACCATCGGAATGGTTTCGCAACAGTCTTGCTACCGTCAGCGAAAAGAAGCTGAGATGCGATCTGAAGCCCTTCGTATGGGCTAGGTGGGTCCCTAACACACTGTTAGGCAATGTATGAGAAGACATTTATAACCTACAAGGTGACAATTTCGTGACCATTCTTGTGTAATACTTCAGTTATCGACTTGAGCGCCCGTAAACACGCAGGTGAGGGAGCAACGACGCCTAGAATCGGTCAGTCCTTGCTCTGTCCCCCGAGTTTCAGCTGGGTCAAATACTTGCCATCGTTCCACAATACACCCCATCTAAGCGGTCTATCGACAGGCAGTTTCACCTCCCTCCACGGGATGTTAAGAACCTGCGACGCGTGCACCAAATGAAATATGTATGAAGACTAGAGGATACTCACGGAGTGATCGTATTCCCATGGTTTCATCTGAAACACGGCACGCCAAAACGTCTCAAGGTCTTCGAGTGTTTTTGCCATGGGACTGTGCGTAGCTGGAACCCCCTCTTGCCCAGGAATAGACGTGACGCTCCCAGTCTTTATGAACCTGTGCATGCTGGACTTGATCGTATATACCCCCGAGTAATGCGATGGCGCTCGAACACTGCCAGCCACATCCGTGCCCACGCCAATCCTAGAGCCACCCAGAGCGAGCAGCGCGCTTTCGCCTCCCGAAGACCCGCCTGGACTGTACCCCTTCTTGTGCGGGTTTTCTGTTTGACCGAATACATCGTTCGTGGACTCAAACGAGAGCATGGTGGTGGGTATATTTGTCTTGACAAATGGTACTGCGCCCGCATCGCGGAGGAGCCTCACGAACGCGCCGTCGTATGGTCTAGGTTGACCCACAAAGGCGGAGTAGCCCATGCACGAGTCGTAGCCCTTGAGGGAGAGCATATCCTTAAGAGAGACGGGTACACCAGCGAGGGGACCAGAGCGTTTCGCATCGCGAGCCCATTGTTCAGCAGGGCCGATCATAATCTCGGTGAGACAATTGGTCTGAGCGTGTGCCTGCAGCGCACGTTTGGCGTACGCGATGAGGACATCGGACGGGTTCAGCGATGCGTTTTGCACACCGGATACGATGGTAGAGATGGGGCGGTTGAGAATGTCCTTGTCGTACGACGTCAAGGGCTGGCGGTATACTTGGGGAAGGGATGCGATTCTCTCTGCACGCTCGCGCTGTTTGTCATTACTGGAATGCGAATCAGAACCAAAACGACGGCGGTGAGTTAATGAGATTCTTACCAAGCACGTCGATGTGCCAGATAGGAGAACGACATGAGGCAGGGTGACGAGGCAAGATACAGATACAGTCGGAGCGAGGACCTGAGTGGAAAAAAGGCGGAGAACGAAGTATGGCAGTTTAGATACGCGTGGTAGGCACGTCAGGGAGTTTGTGGAGTCTGCTGACCGCCATAACGTGGGGAGTACCGTAACATGGCTTATCTCGCTAAGCTCGCAGCGGTAGTGTTGTTGTTGGATTCCTATGATACATCTTGATAGCAAAAATCGCACAGTTTGCAGGTCTCTGGTAGTATATCGGTTAGTACACCCGCCTGTCATCTCTGAATACAGGGATCGCGGGAAAGCGGGGTTCGACTCCCCGCCAGAGAGATCTTTTTTATTTCGACTTCAGTTTTCAGTGTCACGTTTGTCAGTTCCTTTCGACCCCTATCAGTGTCACGCCTCTTTGCCATGATGGACCATGAGGCAAGCATGAGGCTTCCATTCTGAACGGGAACCTTGGTTTATGATTTGGCCTTTGCGTTGCCATTCTTGGCTCGAGAAGACAATGTACTTTTCATTCAGAGACACGTAAACACAGGAGCTCCCGTGTAGTATAAAGAGCATGATTTGAATCTCAGGACGACGACGGTTCGAACCCACGGCTTCGATTTTCTTCGTGAGTTTTGATGCAACTGTCGCTCATCGCCGAACCGACTACTGTCCATAATAGGTGTCCACAACTATGGCCGACCCTCCCGCTGCATCCAGCGATGCAAACCCCGTTCCTGAGACGGATCCCGTACCTGCCACCGCACCTTTCGACCATGCGAAGGCAGACATCATTCTACGTTCCTCCGACCAAACAGATTTCCGCGTCTTCAAGCTCTTCCTTTCCCTCGCCTCCCCATTCTTTGAGACCCTTTTTGAGATCCCCCAGCCAGCCGACCCAAGCGAGGATCAGGAGGTCAAAGATGGCCTTGTCGTTGTTCCCGTAACAGAGAACAGCAAGACCCTCGATGCCCTCCTCCGCTTCTGCTATCCATGCACTTTGGCAGATGATCCCAAGCTGGAGGTGTTCAAGGATGCTCTGGATGTCCTCGAAGCAGCCAGGAAATATTCGCTCGATGTCATTGAGAAGAAAGTTCGGCAGACGATTGCAAACCCTTCCGTCTTGGAGGCAGAACCACTGCGGTGTTTTGCAATCGCACATCAGGGACGCTTGCGCGAGGAAACTCTCCTTGCTGCAAAATACACGTTGACACAGCCACTCATTCCGGCGTCGTTCCCAGAGATAAACATGATCACTGCAAGTGATCTACTCGCTTTGCTTTCCTACCACAAGAGATGTGGAGACGCTGTATATGCTCTTAGGACTGATCAAGCATGGATCACAACTCATTACGGAAGCTATGGAGCCTGCAATTGGCTATTTGGGCAATATCAAAATTATAATGGTTATAATAACAATTGCAGCTGCACAAGATCGGCCACGTCATACCTCTTCAGTATGCAGCTGCTACAGTGGTGGGACGACTTTTTGGAGCAAGCCTTTACCGCACTGCGGGACAAGCCGTGCAAAGCAACCGTGCTGACTGCTGTTGAGAAGACCGTTCAGACCGTGAAAGCACGGAACTGTAATACATGCTCCCCCAAGATCGCCGATGGCATGCGGGACTTTTCGGATTTACTGGTGAAGAAAGTGGATGAGGTAGTCTCTCAGGTAATTTTTTTTTTTTGCCTTCGACAGTCATTTTCAGACGCATCTAAATTTCGACAGGTCCACCTGCAGCTGAGTTTTTGAATTGGGAAGCAAGGGGTGTCATTTTTCACAATATCAGGGGCGCATATGCATGTGTACTTCGTACGTGTTAACGGTGTGCGTACCAGAGAGGTGCTTTTTTGCTTTTTTGTACGGATTAATGAAACACGTATGGCCGGAGTCCGTTTGCACCTTTAAACACGCATGAGAGTGATGATGGACGAACGCACCTTCAGCGGTCGTCCATCGTCATAATGTCGTTGACGTGACAGGCACACCGCCGTCGCCCTGCTCCCCTCCACATCGCACCGTGTCGTCGTCGCATTGCAGTCGCCCTCATCGCCGTCGTTGTGGTGCTCGGCATACTAATGTGTACCTGCATCATTGTGAAGTTGGCATCGTTGTCGTTGCTGACGCGTTATCTTTTGAGGTTGGGAGGGGCGCACGGGTGGGAGGGGATGGGTGGAGACCTACCTGCGCCGATGCCTTGCATCCACATTACCTTCTCCAGGTGGGTAAAGACGGATGAGATACTCAGTAGCGCCGATGCGCCACCGCTACTGTCATCACCATTATGCACCTCATGCGCCCTCGTTGTCGTTGACTTCCTGTGATATGAGATGCAAGTGCAACCGTGAGACCTCGTACCGTGACAAGTTCGCCCAAGACCCACCCTCAGGCTCGTCGTCATCATCATAGTTACATCCCTATACCCTCGTTGTCCTCGAAGTTTGTCAAGTTGCGGTGCTGCTGGGTATGTGCGTGAACTCGGCGACTGGTAAGCATGAGAAAGATACTGCTTATCACCGATGGGCCTCCGCCTTTCCTTATTCAAAGTATCGCATGGTTGCTGGCTTGGGCTGTTGGAGACGACTCGGAAATTATCAGGCACAGGCTTGTATAGCCGATGATAGGCTGTGATACCTCCCACCGCCAAGACAACAGCACCATGGTGAACTGGCTCTAGGTTATGGAACCTTTCCCTTCGGAGGTGTACTTCGGTACATCTTTATGCTGTAGGTTCTTCCAGCTGCCATGAGTTGGATTTTGGTTATCATACAGCTCACGCGACAGTCATTAGAGCAAGGAAACAATTGCAGCACAGCAAATACATGGACCTACTCGTCAAAGGTGTCGTCTATCTCCTAGCGTGGGTCTGCATATATGGTAAAACACAACGTAACGGTTTTGCGGTAGCGTTTTGATCTTTGGTCCTGTCAACTTCCAGGTGCATCAGTAATTTTGCAACTGTCTTAGCCGTCTTATCCGGTGCTTGCCGCGTCTAACGCGGCTTATGTATTGTGCTAACGTTGCTAACGTTGCTAACGCTAAGACATAAGCTGCGTTAGACGCGGCAAGCACCGGATAAGACGACTAAAGACAGTTGTAAAATTACTGATGTGGCACGCATTAGCTGGGATGAAAGTTTTGAATCGTCATCGGCCGCTGTTACATATATCCTTGTACTCACTCTCACCCCATGATTTATCTTGTTGAATATGCGTGAGCTTTATGCTCGCGAAGTTCGAGGAGGGCGAGGTCCTGGGATTGATACTGAGTTCGGCATTCAAGTCTGGCGCAATGGAGTTCGCGGACGCCGCGCAGGATGAAGGATCAGAACGAAAACGAAGATCTAAATGCCGGTGGAAGGGAAACCAATTCAACTGGTAGATCGCATGGCGGTACGAATAACGTCGAAGAATGTTGAAAGGTTGGAAAAATGATTCTGCATTTAGAGGTTGGGTCGCCGGAGGAGCAGATGATCGACACGATTATAGTTCAAACGTTTGAGTAGCCTGAGAGGTTCCGAGTGAACGCGTAAGTAGGACACATTTTTTGTTTGTGAATACAACTACGGATGCCTACCTGATAGCTAGTATACATCAAATCGGTGCAGTGGTCTGACCTGGCAAGCCTCACCTCTACAACGGCTAGAGAGCACAACCTCAAGCTTTACCGCCAGCTCTCTCCATCGTATCCTCCAGCGCATTTCGTACACCCGTCGTCCACACTCCAAGCTCCTTCTCCAATGCCACGACAATATCCCTCACCTCCCGACCAACCTCCCCGCCTTCGTTTTCCCGCCCAAACCCGACTAACAATTCGTTCCTCGCTCTCTGCAAGGTTTCGCATGCCAGCCTGAGCCGCGCGGGTCCGCTGGGGGGAAACGACGACGACGATGGTGACGGCTCGTCCATCGCGAGCAGTTTTCCGAGCTCGGCGAGCGCAACGCCGCGTACGGGGTGGCCTTGATCAAGTATGGCAGATATGCCTGCCACGTGCTTCGCCCCAGCGCGTATACTCTCGTCCAAGACGTCCTGGGAGATCCGGTCATCGGACAGCGAAGCAACCAATAAGGATTGATGGAGTTTGAGGAGCGCGAGAAGGGGATGGCACGAGGGTTGTAAGCCTGCCGAAACTAAAATGGGGATCATACGCGTGGTCAACTGTTTAGCCTTGTCGTAGTCTACGACATCATTAATGAATCGAACATGAACGAAACGGACGAGTGAGGAAACCATACCACTCGACTGGAGACGTGTTGCTTTATCTAGTGCTTCTTGTCCGATGCGGACGGCATCGATGACAGAATTAGGATCTGTGAGGTGAGCTTCGCACGTCGAGCAACAAGAATCGGGATGGTCTAATATTCTGGTTCAAAAATGTTCCTGGGATATCGGTTTATACATTTACCCTCATTTGGCATAGGACAAGTACCACCACATGACTTGGGACATGCGATGGCTTCCCGTTGGTCGGTGACAACATCGGTCGGCTCGCATAACGGGCACTGGCAGTTAAAGTTGTAAGTTTCAATAAGTGCCTTTTGTCGTTGCGCTTTGGTGAGAGTCGTGTCGATGTAAGCCATCAATATCTGGCGAGAGGGTGAATTGAGCTGTTGAAAGTTGGGACGTGAAGTCGTCATACCTCCTCCCCAACCTCTATATCACGCAAGGCAATAACACTCATAACCGGTTCTTTCACTTTTGTTTGGCCGCCGCGAGGAAATACAACGGCTGCATTTGGGAGGCACGAGTGGTTCGTGAGTGCGACAAGCGGCGACACAGTTGCACCAATAGGAGAAAGTGAAGGTGAGGTCAGCGCGAAAGTATTGGTAGTAAACTACGGCATAAACTGAATGAGCAAAGGAAGGATCGTAGACCTACTTGCCCTCACCCTCGAAATCATGTTGGCAAGATCACCCGCAGACATGATGCCATATTTTTCCAGATCAGAGGGCGCTGTCAAACCAAGATATCTGACAAGCGAATGGGCTAAGTGAGTATGAGCCTCTACGGAGGCAGGCAATGATGTCTTGTCTGAGCACAGCCTCTGTTAACGAAGGAAAAAAAAAAAGAAGGAATATGCCCACGAGATTGCATTGCCTGGATTTCTTTCGACTAAAAATACGCGTGAGTAGCTGGATGCTAGGAGTATATGGATACGAACCCATCCACTATCCAAACCTTTCGATCTCATCCTCCATAAAATACGACCCAAACAACGAACTGCATCATTAGGAACACCCAGCGCGGCAGATGGGGCTTCCTTTGCCCATTTCTGGAGTGCGTTACACTCGTGTTTATGCAAGCTCCAATCTGCTTTTTGACAACTCTGTTAGATATGCGTGAGTAGCGCTTTAAATAAACGCAGGCGAACGTACGCTATTACAATACATAAGCGTCGCACAACCGGAACATCGCATGAGGCGAGATGTCGAAGATGCTATCGCGCAGGAAGAGCAATATGAATCAAGGTGCTGAGTAGAGAGTGCAAATACGCTCGGTTCCACAGCCAACATGATGGACCCTTCAACTAGGTGAGCTGTTTGCTGCTTTGCAAAAGTATTGGAAGGCCATAGTACCTTGATCAAAAGCTCTCTGTGACCATAGTCCCCGTCCTGAATGACGCGCCTTTCTGACTACAAGGGAAGGGGGGAGTTGTGGGTAGAGACCAGCGTCCACCACTACGTCTTCATCAGTGGAGTTTGTTGACACTTGGGGTGAGGACTGTGTGGGCACCGACGCGCTAGGACCACTCAACGCGGATACATACGATTTAGAGCTCTTGAATTGCCTCTTGGATTTTAAATCAGAGAATGACATGGCAGTTGTTTACCTTTGTTTACATATACTTAGAGCCATTACCATTGTACCAACCCGGTCACTTGATCCGAGACTATATTGACTGTTTTATCCGTCAGGAACATAACAAAGAAAGACAGCACTCGCTTTCCCACGAGCGCCGGTCACCTGGAGCTGTCGTGCGACATTGTACGGAACTTGAGCGAAGTCCGAGGTAAGTACTATCTTTTCGTTCTACTTTGAAGAAGCAACTCAGAAAAAGATTAGACTGCGGAGACAAGGGTTTGATGCGACGTCCTACGGTACTTGGTAAGTATCATACGGTTGGGTGACTCATGACGACTGACTCTTTGATGGCTTCTCTTGAGACCACCCGATCACCACACGACCACAACGGCGGCTTCTAATTCAACCGGACATTTAAAATTCCGCTATATCTAGAAAGGGCGTCCTGATATCACGGCATAAACGCCCCACTCTCTCCGCACACGAAGTTCGAATCGAATCGTCCTGGCGTACTTATGGCTGCTCCAATCACTGACGTGGATCCGGTCGCAAATGAAAAGATGCGAGTGGAACAAAGTTCAGACGTGAAGCTTGGCGAGGAGGACGTCCAACGGCATACATTGTCTTTGCGAGGCAGGGCGTTGACGGCGTCGTTGGCGTTCGTCGCAGGCACTGGGTTTACGCTCTTTGGGTATGCACGCTCGGCCGATACGTCTCCTCGAACTCATTAATTGGACGGTGATCCGTAGATATGATCAGGGCGTCATGTCGGCATTACTGACTGCCGGCCAGGTTCGTTCGCCACCAAATTTTCCCCATTCGTGTTAGCTGACTCGAGGGCAGTTTGAGAAAGTATTTCCTCAGGTGGTGGTGGATACGAGCCATCCGAATCACGCGACGCTGCAGAGTTTCGTGGTTGCTGTCTACGTAAATGTTGACGGTTGGTTTGTGACTAGACCATACTCATGCTACCCTTTTCAGGAAATCGGGTGTTTGATCGGTGCGCTCTCCAACTTGTGGCTCGGCGATCGGCTGGGTCGTCGAAAAACGATCGCCATTGGAGGATGCATCATGGTCGTTGGCGCGATCCTTCAAACGACATCGTATAGCTATGCTCAGCTCGTCGTCGCCCGCATTGTCACCGGTCTCGGAAACGGGCTCAATGTGAGTGCACCCTCGGGCCGTGTACTGCGCTTATGTTCGTATACGTGCATGTAGACATCGACTGTGCCCACTTATCACGCGGAATGTTCGCCCGCTGCCAAAAGAGGCAGCTTGATTATGATCGAAGGTAGTCTGATCACGTTTGGAATCATGATATCGTGCGTGGCGACTCTTGTAGTAGTGCTTGTTGGGTGACCTCTGACGTCTTCGGATACAGCTATGTGAGCTACGTTCGTCGGTTTCGCTATCGATCCAAAACTGAACGATTTATTCGTACAGTGGGTTGATTTCGCGCTGTATGTCCCATCTCTCGAGTCTTGAAGTGCCGTGGTTGATAATCTACAGGTATTGGGCATCTGGATCCTCTGCACAGTGGCGGGTCCCCATCGCACTCCAAATCATTCTTGCCCTCGTGATGATCTTTGGGATCGGTTTCGTATGTGTCCCTTGTATTCTGAATTCATCAATGCACGGAGTAACCCACCAGTAGCTTCCAGAATCGCCGAGATGGTAGGTACTTTGAGAGTATTCGTAGCCCATCGTCTGATCAGTGCGACGAGGCTGGTGAAGCATGGGCGCAATGCCGAAGCATTAGCTGTCATTTCAGCACTAGACGATAAACCGTATAGTGACCCTGAGGTGCAGAGGACGTATCACGCCATCCGCGAAGCTGTGGAAATCGAAGAGGGGACCCTCGATACCAAGAAGGACTCCAAGGGTTCGCGCTCCCAGCTGAGAGAGCTCTTTACCGGAGGCCGTTCTCAAAACTTTCGACGAGCTTCTCTGGGTGTCATCAACCAATGCTTCCAGCAGATAACGGGAATCAACTTGATCACTTAGTGGGTCCGAGGCATCTTAGTCGTTCCTTCTTGGTTCACAGGACCCTTTATAGTTATGCGGTCCGTGACGTATTTGCGCTTCGGTTCACACCCTTGATGACCGGCCATATTTAGACTTTACTGTTCCAACGTCTGGGCCTCTCCGATGTTACGTCGCGAATTATTGCCGCTGCGAATGGAACGGAGTATTTCCTTGCATCTATCGCTGCCATCTTTTTGATCGATCGTGTCGGTCGACGGAAACTTATGCTCTTTGGAGCAGTGGGGCAATGTCTGACCATGGTTCTCCTTGCGGTACTCGGGAGCGTCAAAGGCACTGGAGCGCAGGTCGTGAGCTCCGTATTACTGTTCGTCTTCAATTCCTTCTTTGCAGTTGGCTGGCTGGGCATGACGTGGTTATACGTGCGTGGATCTTTACGCTCGCGATATTTTCGTCCATGACGGACTCTGACAGCCTGCCGAGATTGTGGGTCTGAGAATCCGTGCGCCTGCAAACGCGCTCAGTACGGGTGCGTCCATACCATCCAATATCGTTGTAAAGTGCTCAAGCGAATACTAGCGTCTAACTGGACTTTCAATTTTATGGTCGTAATGGTCACGGGTCCTTCCTTCAATGACATCTCTTGGGGGACATATATTGGTACGCTCATCCCTGGCTGCGCGCGCGACGAGTCTCATGCGTCGTTCCAGTTTTTGCTGCCCTCAATGCGCTCATCATACCCGTCGTTTATTTCTTCTTCCCCGAGACCGCCGGTCGCTCGCTAGAAGGTGTGTTTAAGCATGCTTTGGGCTCAGTTCACTGACGCACGCAAGCAATGTCAGATATGGATGTAGTCTTTGCGCTAGCTTACAATGAAGGTGTCTCACCAGTGACTGTTTCGCTCCGGAAAGATATACCTCCGGCAGGTTCACCTGAGGCTGATAGAATACTTGGTGTTCAGCCCACGAGTGGCTATTCATGACTTGATGGTCAATGAAGGGGCCTGCGCATGATATAGTACATAAATGATCGACGAGAATTTCCTGTATCTATCGTAATCAATGGTGGACCTCACATGGTCAAGGACTTGCTCTTGGCAGATAGTACACGAAAGAGCATCGTTGGCCAACGACTTTTTGCACGTACTTTGCTCGATCCAGGCGCATTAAAAAGAGACCTCGCTTTTGCGCTCGACTACGCTGTTCTGTTCCTACAGCTGCGGGTTTCCAAATGCTGGAGAAGGAACCTTCAAGAGGGACTCGACGCAATCCAGAGTGCTGTCATCCATTTTTTTGCACGAAGAAACAAGGATAGGAAGACCTCGAACCATCGCTACCATGCCCAGATCTGTTATCAAGATGTATGCGAGACGTATGCCAACTCACCGGATTTTTAACCAACATTCCGCTCTTGGGCGGGTTCGAATGGGCGAATTGGGGTCCGCGGTTTGTCTTGCGAATATTGGTTCCCACCGAGCTTTCAAGAGACCTTTCTGTTGTGACGGAAGCTTGGTCGGTGCAAGGTCGAATAGTCTGCTCGTACATGTCGCCATTGTAAAGCCAGTGAGATGGGAGAACAGGCAATCCATGTATGAGGGGGTGATTCACCGAGGTGGTCACTGTGCGGCGGCGATGACGGGATGGGACGAGGAGGTGCCAGCGGAGGCTTGCGGAGGTACATAACTTTTGTTCATGTCACAGTTGTTCTGGCGGTGAAGATTATAGCCTTTGGTCTCGCAGCCTCCAGAGTACTTTCGTCATGACTTTACCCCTTCAAAAGGCACCGTTCGGACCGCCAGTTACCGGATTCCGGAGTCCTATGGCAGTCCAAGCACGTTGCAGCGTCGTGTCTACTACTGCTCCCCACAGTTTTCCACCTCACTCAAACCATCTACATTGTGCCGTCTCTACTACCTTCAATTGCAGAATCATGGATGCCGCAAATCCAACACAAAGCTTGAATCAAAGCATGTATGTAACAATGTTCTTCACCAGCCAACTTGCGCGCTTAAAGTGCTTTCAGGGCGAAAAGTAAAACTCTCCTCGTCAAAGGTACAGCGCTCGCCTTTACGTTCTCTTGTGATTCATTTCTCTCCAGATATCCAAATTCGTACTCGAGGAAATCAGTCTTATCGGACCAAGATCTTGAAGAAGGAATATTACGTCCAATTTTCTGTGAACGGTACCCCCCGGACAACCAAGACAATGAAGGAGAAAAACGATATTACTTCTTGGAATCAAGTCTTTTATTTCACGTACATACATATCTGTCACTCTATGTCAAGCTGACTTCCATCTAGCTATGCGGACCATGGTACCGATTTCATTGCTACAGTCTACGAAAAACACAGAGTCAGAAAGTCTAAGGTCATCGGAGTGGTTAGGGATACCATCCGTGGGTTGTTGGAGAAGTTGGAGAACGGAGGTACGACAATACTTTGTCTGGTATCGTCTTTCTCTGACACGATATCTGAACTCTAGTGGTCCACATACCTCTTGGAAGGGGTAATCTCGATGGGCCTGAGCCTTCTGGGATTACAATCGAATTCGCGCTTGAAACTGAACGTCCCGAGGACGAAGGTTCGGCTGCAGATGCTGTCCACAAGGCGAAAGAAGCTACCAGCGCGCTTAATACTGCGCCTCATCTCCTTTCTCAGATGGATGCCACAATGACAAACATTCCCAACGTCCCCGAGGTACAGGAAATCGAAGAAACGGATGCATGGAAGACTCTGTTGCAGAGGGTGGGCCAACTGAACAAGATCGTCGATGGTATAGCAGAGGTATTTGTTTGTTTGCATTCAACCATATTTTCTGTTCATTCGTCGCACAGATCCACCCGTATATTTCACTTGTCTGGACTGTCTTATCAGCTGCGGAAAAGGCATGTTCCTCTGTCGATGTTCTTACTCGCGCTGATCTCCACCCCCACACAGGCGGTCGTAAAGCAGCAGGAACGAGACGAGCGAACTATTCGCTTGACAGAAAAAATGAGCAATGTCTTCGACTTTGTTCAGGAAGCCAATCCCCTCAAGGTAGACGAGACGCACAAGAAGGCTATTATATGTCTGCTCCAGCAAGTGACGGAGTGTGGATATTTCATCGCTGAATACGCCAAACAGAAGAGCTTTTGTCAGTCGTCAATCTTTTCAAAACGCACGACGCCACTAACATTCATGCATAGGGCTTCGGACGGCAAAACATCTGTTTGACGATATCGACCAGAAGATTACGGATTACGAGAACAAGCTTCAAGAGCTGAAGACCAACTTTTTGGAGGGCATCACATTACGATCTGGGATCACTGTTTTTCGGATGATGGATGCTGTGCAGGGACTCGGTATGACCCCAGCTTTTAGATCCCGGAAACAGACTCACGGACATGGGTACAGCGACAGCGGAGACCATCGACCTTAACGACATACCATATGCGACCGGAGCCAGATATGCCTGGGAGAAAATGTGCTTACCAGGAACGCGCGAGACCATCATCAACGATATTTGTGGTATTCTCAACAATCCAGCTGAGGATACGCCTAGAGTGTGTCTTCTCGTCGGTGTCGCTGGGTCGGGCAAGTCTGCGATCGCGCATTCAGTCGCTCAACTGTTTGACGAGCAAAAGAGGCTGGCGTCGTCATACTGTTTCGCTCGCAGTGACCTTGAGAAGCGAAACCCTCAGAACGTTTTCAGTACCATCTCGCGGGATCTTGCAGACCGCAACCCTCAATTCAAGTCAGCTCTTTGGAGGGTCGTGAAGGATGATCGAGCTCTTCGCATGTCGGCTTCGCCCTCTGAGCAACTTAGGCGGCTCATCATCGAACCGAGCGAAAATATCCACGTCGTAGGGCCACTTGTCGTTGTCCTTGATGCGCTTGATGAGAGCGGTGAATGGGTCGATCGTCGCCAGTTTCTGGGAACCCTCTCTAATATCACAAATAACGATCTGCCGAGAAACATCCGCTTCCTCATTACAACCCGACCCGAGGAGGATATCCTTGACGCGCTCCCTCCTGGTCCCCAAATCGTCCATAAAAACCTGGGGCATGTCTCACAGGTGGAGACTGACATGGATATTTACAAGTTTGTCTCCCATTCTCTCTACCGCTGCTCCAAACTCGACGCCAAGTGGCCCGACAAAAAGTGGTGCCAGCTTCTTGTTGAGCATTCCCAACAGCTTTTCCAATGGGCATCTGCAGCGTGCAAATTCATTAATGGGGATGACACGAGAGGCTTTGATCCATGTGAGCGGCTTCAAGAGCTCTTGTACACGGACAACGGTACCGGTCCCTACTCCCTCGACAATCTCTATCTGAGCATCCTCAACCAACTGTTTACTTCGGATGGTGCTCGAGACCGATTTCGAGATGTGATGGTCCTTGTACTCATTCTCAAAGAACCATTATCTATCACATCCCTTTCTGCTCTGTTTGGTGACACGATAAAGATTTGGCATGTCATCAAGCCACTAGGATCACTACTAGATGGAGTTGTCAATGAAGAAAGGCCAATATCCCCCCTTCACACTTCCTTCTATGACTTCTTACTGGATGCACGGCGGAGCAAAATATTTCATATCAACACTCTAGTATCACACCATTCCCTCTCTCTTGGGCATGCTCTACTTGGATGCATGAAGAATATGTTGGAGTTCAACATTTGTGATCTCAAAGACTCTCGGTTACTCAACCATGAGGTTTCTGACCTAACAAGTCGGGTCACCAAGGCCATTCCCCCCCATCTTGCCTATGCATGCCAATACTGGATGAATCACCTGAAACATACTGAGTGTACCCCTGATTTACAGGATATTGTGAGCTTATTCTTCAAGGCATTTTTCCCTTTCTGGCTAGAGGCTATGAGTCTTCTCTCCCATTCCTCCCCTACCACATATACCCTGGCTGCCCTACAGACCTGTGCTACCCTGGAAACATGGACCAAGGTAAGATCTTTCAGTTTGAACATGGTAAATAATAGATATTGATGATGATATTTTCAGGGCCATGATCTTGCTATATTAGCATCAGAGGCCTTCCAGTTCATTCAAATATTTGCTCCAGTCATTCAAGAATCCACCCTACATCTTTATCTGTCTGCTATGTCCCAAACACCCATCTTTTCTCCACTCAGGCAATTATGGATTTCCCATTTGAAACATTGTCCTCTGGTAATCCTTGGTCAACCATCAAGCTGGCCAGTGAACATCCTTACTCTTGAGGGACACACACTTCCTGTTTCATCTGTTGCCTATTCACCTAATGGCAGCCACATTGTCTCTGGCTCAATGGATGAGACCATCAGGATTTGGAATGCTGTTACTGGTCAGTGTGTTGCAGGTCCATTTCGAGGGCATACAGATTCAGTCTATTCTGTTGCCTATTCACCTGATGGCAGCCACATTGTCTCTGGCTCAAATGACAGTACCATCAGGATTTGGAATGCTGTTACTGGTCAGTGTGTTGCAGGTCCATTTCAGGGGCATATAGATCCAATCTTGTCTGTTGCCTATTCACCTGATGGCAGCCACATTGCCTCTGGCTCAGTTAATACCATCAGGATTTGGAATGCTGTGACTGGTCAGTGTGTTGCAGGTTCATTTCAAGAGTGCACATCTCTAGTCTTCTCTGTTGGCTATTCACCTGATGGCAGCCACATTGTCTCTGGCTCAATGGATAATACCATCAAGATTTGGAATGCTGTTCCTGGTCAGTGTATTGCAGATCCATTTCAGGGGCATACAAATCCAATCACATCTGTTGGCTATTCACCTGATGGCAGCCATATTGTCTCTGGTTCATTAGATGATACCATCAGGATTTGGAATGCTATTACTGGTCAGTGTGTTACAGGTCCATTTCAGGGGCATACAAATTCAGTCAACTTTGTTGCCTATTCACCTGATGGCAGCCACATTGTCTCTGGCTCAGATGACAATACCATCAGAATTTGGAATGCTGTTACTGGTCAGTGTATTGCAGGTCCATTTCAGGGGCATACAGATTCAGTCTTGTCTGTTGCCTATTCACCTGATGGTAGTGCCATTGTCTCTGGCTCAAATGACAATACCATCAGGATTTGGAATGCTGTTACTGGTCAGTGTATTGCAGGTCCATTTCAGGGGCATACAGATTCAGTCAGATCTGTTGCCTATTCACCTGATGGCAGCCACATTGTCTCTGGCTCTTATGACAAAACCATCAGGATTTGGAATGCTGTTACCAGTCAATGTATTGCAGGTCCATTCTGGGGGGGTACATCTTTAGTTTGTTCTGTTGCCTATTCTCCTGATGGCAGCCATATTGTTTCTGGCTCTTGGGACAATACCATCAGGATTTGGAATTTGCAAGGGATTTACACTTCTCATGAAATGCATATGAATAAAGGATGGATTAGATTCTCTTCTGGTGCTTCTTTTTTCTGGATTCCCTCTTGGAGCAGAAGTGGCTTCTGTCTTCCCATTGGCTCTGTTGCATTGCAGCACAAGTATGTACCATACAAACTTGATTTTTCTGATTTTGCATATGGAGAATCTTGGGTTTCTTGTTGGGAATGATACATACATACTTCCATCCACTTGGTATTTTTTTAAATACATGTATGAGCCTGTTTAAACTGATTCAAATCATCTTAACTATTCTGAACAAGTGCATATGTATGTAGTTCTGCCATTTTGTGATGAAGGGGAATTGTGCCATCAGGTTACTCTAATTAATAGAGCTCCATGGCATCTAGTGACACAATTGCAGCCACTTAGAAGTCACACAAGATTTTTATATGGCAGCAGCATGTAGTAAAATGTGCTGGATAATAGTGTCAGCCAGTTGAACATACATTTGCATTTCCATAGAGAAACTGGCCTTTAAACGGGCTCCCAAAGGCGAGTAATTTATGTGCAACCCAGTTTGTCGACTGAGTTCGGATGCCAATCCAAGTAGTATGTCAGCAACAACCGGACCGCCGGCTTCGATGACAGTGGTGTCATGTACAATTGAACTCTGCCTTGGCGTCAAACTTGGAGGCTCCGTAATCGATCTCAGTACATGTCTCACACCACTGCTAATCGAAAAATCACTCACATCAGCTCATTTTTGCCTTCCAACGTTGCAATGATCCAGGTTTGTTCCCGAGTAACCTCGATGGTCTTCTCTGGGATACTGAACAACTCCTTCAAAGAGTCTACATGTCCATAAAGGGGCGTGATATCCATGAATGGCGTCAGCGAACGTCCACCACCAAATTTTCTCAGATACATATGTACCGTAAAAGATCAGCACACAAAAAAACGGCAAAACCATGCCCGAACGAACGTGACAGATTTCCCCATCCTTCAAGATATCAATCTTCGTTGGCTCAGGTATCTCCTTGCTGACCACCTCATCAATCATTAATCAGCGTCCAAAGCATCCCCTCACCACCTCCGCCAAGCCACCCTCGCCGATCAACTGCATACACTACTTAATCGACCACGTCTCCGTCAATATCTGCTGCGGGAACCGCTCCAGTGGCCGTTGCGTGCGTTGAATGTAATTTGGACGTGGACGTGGAAGGAACAGGGGCATAGCCATCACCGCTGTTGGTAGTGACACCACTCATACGCGGTGAGGCGTCCTCTCGACGGTCTGTTGCTCGCGTTCCGTGTTGTGAAGGACGTACCGCAGTCCGGTCGACGTGCCTATCCCCTTTACTTTTTCGTCAAAATCGACCTTGATGCGTTGATAAACATGCTTGAACTTATTACGTTCTTGTACATGGAGGTATATGCGCCCGAGATGACTACATCCGGCTATCTCAGACGAACTGGCGATCCAAAGTAGATAGAGTGAATACTAACCGGAGATGAAGATAACCATGGCTGCGACGCCAATCAAAGCCCATACGACAAAGAAACAATGTCCAGCTGGAGTCGTCAGGGTGACACAGCCATAGCCGATCGTCGTAAAACTAATGTAACCTATCGCACACTATCAGCGAAGAAATATTTCCGAAAAGAAAGTACCTGACAAAAGTATACGGCTTCTTTCCAAACCTCTAGCCTTGCTTTGCACCACCCTGAAAAGTATATCAGATAAATCATTATACGCAAATGTTACGGTTTACCCACAATCCAGAAAACGAGAAACCAAGCCCAACTCAGACCAAAGCGCCAAGTATGGATATGCTTTTTTCTCCGTCTCCGCCATATCCGTACGGTAGTCCTGTGTATCTCACGTAGACGTCGTCTCTAAACTTCCAGAACTGTCCAGAGCATCTCCAGTGGAATAAACGGCGGGACCAAGCCTTGTGATCATCGTAGTCACGGTGCCTGTCCCAGTAGTCGATCCGCTAGCAAGTTTATAACGATGGCAAGCACAAACCACGAGGACAGATTATGAGTTGACACTCAAGAAGGGCCCATAGATCCAGCTTCATTGTTTGGTATGGCTCTCGTCTTCGCGTCTCCCAGCAGTCGAAACCCGATCAACCCGACAAGTAGCAGGACTTGAGCTCTGAGAAAGAGTCTTACGATCGCTCTTCGTCTCTGGAATTTGAATAGGCGCAAACGCCATATGACGTCTTCATCGCTTTCTGCACGCCTCCGACGTTGGGCGGCTCCCCTCTTCGTAACAACCACTTCCGATAGTGGAGACGAAAACGGTTTCGCGGATATATCCGACCACGAAAACGATGTTAATTACGCCAAGGGCCATTTTTGGGGATGATGTCACCAAAACTGATGGTCTCGATGGATTAAGGGAGCATCAAGAACCCAAAGCAAGGCAAAAAAATATACCAATAATGAAAATAGCCAAATAAGAACGTTGTCTTCTGGTGACTCCACTCCCTATAGGTACTAGTGATCAACCAACCACTACGAAAGCAACGGCGCGACGACTCGCCACTTTGCTTGAAGCCGGGGACTCGGGAGTTCGAAAAAGATTGGTTATGGTCACGTTGGGGTAGAGGAGGCCCGAGAGTGGGCCGAGGGGAGGTGGAGAGCACTTACGAACACGATCAAACTGGCAGAGTGGGAATACATAAACATGGACAACCTAGGTCAGGATGCACGTACTTATATGATAATGATCAGGTTGGCAGAAGGGTGCTGGGTGTGCACTCACATGTACCATGGACAGGGGAAAAGTAGCGATGTCAACAAGTTGGCAGCGATTAACGATCCGATTCAGTGCTCGAAGCTTGGTTGCCCACGGAATCACGATCACAGCAAGGAATGGGGGGGAATATCGACATAAGGTTCGGAGATCAATGAACAGAGTGAGCGACTCGGCGCTGTCGTGGGGGAAATCAGGGACCGATGGGGGGTCGTCGTCGTTGTAGTCGAGGCAGGCCGCGCTGTGTTCGTGTCGACTGAATTACTAACCATAGCGGACCAGAGCACACCCAGCACTGGCGAAATGGCAGCTGGATATGTGAAATTACCAGACGAACTGCCCGACAAAAGACGCGCCGTTGGCCTTGGCCTACTGGGCATTGGGGTAAGTCGTCCTCCCACGCATTGTCCGTAAACGTTTCGATTCTTCTAGTACAAGTAGAGCATGGCTAGAGTTCTAGTAAATGGTTACAGCGTATGTGTCAAGGACCGGCAGCTTGGTCAATCTTGACAGACGCTACACGAGACTGCCTTTTCCGTTCTCGTTCAAAGGCTGCCATCGCGTCGCGCCATTCAGCATCTCGGGGAACACCTATTCTTGAGACGGGCTGCTCTGGAGGCTTCAATGGACCGGCCCGATGGAGAGGCCAGATGATGTAACTCAGCTTTGCGTCTACCAAGCCCAGAGGTACCTGTACCCACGTTGTGAGTTTGAGCGAGGGCAGACACTAGGCGACGCGACGTACCGGTCCAAACGAGTTGCTGTCGAGAGTACGAAAAGACTCATCACCCTCGACCCATATGTGGCCCTCTGGTACGCGCACCTCGGGCTGCGGGTATGGTGGAAGTGCTTGGACGATGTCGCCTTCGACGGCGATGACGCGCTTGACGATCATTTTCCGACTATGAACGGGGTCTCTGTAGGCGCGGGTGAGCGAGAAACAAAAGAGAGGGTGAATACGGGTACTTGAGGGAGACAATGTCGCCCTTGGCGATAGGCGGTCCGGAATGCAAGGTGAGACGGTCGAACACGACGATGTCGTCCCATCGGGAAGTGTCTGGATTGAGAGTGGGCTGATTCTGTCAGGAGAGAAAATGACATGGGGCGGTTGCGGACCTGCATGCTGCGCCCTCGGACGGTCTTGACGGTATAGCAGTACTGGGTAAAGGCTATCCCGACAGGTAACCAGTAGAGCATCCGGAGGGGACTGCGGACAAGGCGGGACATTGGAAGAGTACTACTACAAACAAGTGTACACGGCTGCCCACGGACACATCCGCAGTCCAGTAGCTGCGTCGCGCAGTGTAATAAAAAGTAGAGGATATACGTTCTGTACTTGGCGTGATGCGCAGCCCACCGACCCCTCCGAGGTGGCAGTCCAGCAGGCCTACAACTCCCGCTCGTCCGCTCACCAGTTCCGCCACACCACCATCATCCACCATGGAGGCGCTCCGACTACAGAAAAAGTATCCAGAGGTAACCAAAGATGAGATGTTCGATCTCATCAATCGCTTCAAGTCGGTGCACAATTCCATCACAGACGATTGCTCACCATAATCGAACAGCGCAATATCGACCGACACCCCCGGGCGCATCGACAAGAGCGCCGTTCTGCATGCCCTACAGAGCAGCGGCGAATCCTACGATCAGGCCCGCGAGACACTCAAGGGCGTATCCGTCGATGCCAGCGGAAAAGTCGAGCTCGAAGATTGGGTCGAGGTGCGCAATGATGTCATCTCCTATTCGCCCACCTCCTCATCCCTCCACCCTAGCTCAGCGTCAAGCTAAGAACTCAGACAAAGTCATCCGTCCTCCCAACCAGGGCTGGAAAAGTCACCGTCAAAGGCTCCAACGCCAACGTCAGTCACACCATCAACGAGGACGAGCGAAAGGAGTTCACCAACCACATCAACCTCGTGCGCGCCTTTCTTCTAGTCCCCCTATTTTCCTACTCACCACTTCACAGGTCATCGAGAATGACCCCGATATTGGCGATCGATTCCCAATCCCGACAGACACCATGCAGCTCTTTGACGACTGTCGTGACGGTTTGATCCTCTGTAAACTCCTCAACGATTCAGTCCCAGACACTATCGACACCCGTGTCCTCAACACCCCCACCGCTCGCAAACCCCTCAATGCCTTCCAAATCACCGAGAACAACAACATCGTTATCACTTCCGCCAAGGGTATCGGCTGCTCTGTCGTCAACATCGGATCGTCGGATATCTCCGACGGCAGAGAACATCTCATTCTTGGCCTCATTTGGCAAATCATCCGCAGAGGTCTTCTTGCACAGGTTGACATCAAACTTCATCCCGAGTTGTACCGGCTCTGCGAGGAAGGGGAGACAGTAGATGATCTCCTTCGTTTGACCCCTGACCAAATTCTCCTCCGATGGTTCAACTACCACTTGAAGGCAGCGGGGTGGAAGAGAAGGTAATATCTCTCACATCGGCGCCGGTTCGTTTTGACTCTGATTTGTTCCAGAGTAAACAATTTTAGCCGGGACGTGTCCGATGGCGAAAACTATACCATACTTCTCAACCAACTCAAGCCAGAAGAATGCTCTCGTGCTCCCCTCCAAACACGAGATCTCCGCCAACGTGCCGAACAGGTTCTCCAAAACGCCGCCAACATCGGCTGCCGCAAATATCTAACCCCATCTTCCCTCGTCGCCGGCAACCCGCGTCTCAACCTCGCCTTCGTCGCCAACCTATTCAACACCTGGCCCGGTCTTGCCCCGCTCGACGAGCAAGAAGCCAAAGACTATGGCGCAGTCGAAGACTTTGATGCTGAAGGCGAACGCGAGGCTCGCGTCTTCACGCTCTGGCTCAATTCGCTCGGCGTCGAACCGGGCGTGTTCAACCTGTTTGAGAATCTCAAAGACGGACTGGTCATCCTCCAAGCGTTTGACAAGATCCTCCCTGGCTCGGTCATCTGGCGACGGGTCTCCAAGCCTAAAGGGGACGCTCAGGCACAGTCTCGACCGTCGTTGGACGGCGAAGAGCAGGAAGAGATCGGTATCACGCCCAATCAGAGTACCTTGTCCCGGTTCAAGCAGGTCGAGAACACCAACTATGCGGTGGAACTGGGGAAGCAGAACGGAATGCATCTGGTAGGAATTCAGGGCGCTGATATCGTCGATGGGTCGAGGACGCTCGTTCTCGGTCTTGTCTGGCAACTCATGCGGTTCGTTCTATTTCCGTTTCTTTTCCCCGCTCCCTTTGTTGACTTGTGATAGGATGAATATCACCAAGACGCTCACGGCGCTCTCTGGGTCCGGTCGTCCCATCACCGACCAAGAGATCCTTAAATGGGCCAACATGACGGTCCAAAAAGGCAAAGCCGGCGCGCGGACCATCCGGTCGTTCAAAGACCACTCTCTGACTACGGGTATCTTTATCCTCAACCTCCTCGACGCGCTTCGACCGGGGATCGTCGATCCGGCGCTCGTCATCGACGTACATGACGACGGCAACTATGAAGATCGACGACAGAACGGTGGGCGATTTTGGTTTCTCCTTTCCGCTTTCGTTGACTGTCTTTGTAGCTAAATTGGCCATTTCGATCGCGAGAAAGATGAACGCGTTGATTTTCCTCGTACCAGAAGATATCGTCGACGTTCGGCCGCGTTTGGTGCGTCTGTCGTCGCCTTGTTCGGTTGTGAATCTGATGCGATTTTTGGAACCAGATTTTGACGTTTATCGGAAGTTTGATGAGTATTGCGCACTAGTGTGAAAGCGAGGGGTCATAGCTACAGGGAATTCAACTCATGTATGTATTTAAGGTTGTAATGCGAGATCGTTTTCTACCGTCGGCCAATCCTTTACTTGGATCGTTTAGCGTACTTGGATCGTTTAGCGTCTCCAGTGCCGTGTTGTACCACGCGACTCGATCTTCCCTCTGCTATTCTAGTTCTAATTAAACTTGTCACATCAGTGCATTGCGATCGAGCTCACCTGGTCAATGAATACTTGGTCCTCAATTGTCGACATGATTTACAAGTTTTCTCTCGCGCGGACTGCAGTGCAACACTGATGTCATTCCAGATTCTGCGCGGGGTCCTTGAACAAGTATCTGCGCCTGCGCTCGCATGAACTAAGTTACAACGTGCAGTCTGAACTTCAATGTATGCATATACAGGCAACATCCGGATGGACAACATCAAGTGCAAGCACTGCCTTGGCGACAGTTTGCGCTTTCGAATCTTCCGACGCTCAATGTCGTGCCCTACGCCGATCTTCGAATCGCCGCCCCCTTCCGACGCCGGTACTTATCCGGCCTGCTCTGTTACCTCGTCCTTCCCGGCGGCCGCGAACGTTATCATGGTAGGATTGGATACGGAAGTGAATCCAAATCCATTATTAATTCCCAAAGCCTCGTCCACCTCGAAGTGGGGAGCATAAAGCTCGCTTATATTCGAGATGAAATTAGGAGTGAGATTGGTCACATCAAAGGACGGCAGCCTTTCTTTTCGTCACTGTTGTGAGTCGATATTGCGCGACAAAAGGTTGAGACCAAAGACTGATTAAAAATGTCACTGTTTCACCACCTATATTCGAGAACGGAATGGCACGGCCCATTTACTGGGCTGCCATTGCTTGGTTGCTCTGTACACTTGAAATTAATGCCGCACGAACTGGTACTACGACAACCAAAAGAATAAGATCTTCGATGGGAGAAACGTCATAACAAAATTTGGTTCCTGAAGTAAGGGGCTAGTATGTGTCATGATTTAAAGGTTAAAAATAATCAGTGATGTCGTACAAGGGCCGTCAGTGAATGATTGATCATCCAGGTACCCATCACTGAACAGAAACATTTCAGATGATCAATTGATTCTCATCAGCTTTTCAGTGATGCGACCGTATTGAAAGTCTGGCCGTAAGTGATAACTGGTAAGTCCCGTAAGTGGTCTTCACTGATTTGACTATCCACAGTGACAAATTTGCACACTCTACTAGCACTAGCATCTGTTCAACGTGATTAATAAATTATAATGTTTTTTTCCCCCTTCGTACTACAGACAAACGTTGATCAGCACAGTCAGTTACTAATTTGCGTGCTCGTATAAAGCTTTGGGTGCGCGCACTTCTATCTATTTTTAATGCAATCCGACCTGAGACGTATTGACTACTCCGGATCGCATGCCGTGTCTGAGATTCGAAATTTCTTGCTAAAGAATCTAAAGAATTAATCATATCACTCTTGGAACACGTTTCACCGCCGCCATCACCGGAAAATCATATATATATTAAAGCATGGGGCTCCTGCTCGCTCTACTTCCCATAGATGCTTTTTATCAAATCCCTCCGCTTTTCCGCGCTTTCTTTCATTCTCTTCGTTTCTGCCGGGGCAATCCCTTATCACCACACTGAGCGGTGAGTGAGGCATTGGCCCCATGAAGCTTGCGACGAGGCTGACATCCGCCAGAGATGGCCCAATGTCTCAGCACAATGATGGACGTGAACCTGGGAGTTTCGCCAGGGCAAATACACCTCCTGGCTACATTGTCCCAAGGTAAGCCAAATGTTTATTGATATTCTGAAGAGGAACCTGACACCCGCATAATTTAGTCACAGGGTGAATATGATGCAGTAAGTCAAATGTTTATCAACGAACCCGTAGTGGTCATGGCCAGGGGAACTTTACGTTTCCCCCCATTGGCCTCATTGTCCCAAGGTAAGCCAAATATTCACCAATGTCGTCACGAAGAGAATTGACACCCGTAATAGTCAAAAATCCAAGCCTCAGGGCCAGTGCATTAGATGCCTCCAACTTGAACAAACAGTACCGGGATATAAGGTACAATACACCATGCACTGTAATTGGCCAGCGGGCGTGTATTTCTGACGGCATCTTGGTGGAGTGCTTTCCGCCGTCTGCTGCCAACAACAAGCCAGTGCCATATTACGATATTGTCCACTTCTGCGGTCCCACTGAGTGGTGTGCAGCTAAACCCGATACTAATCTGTTTAGTCCTATCGCAGTTGGACCAATGTGCTACATGAAGGATGAGCTTTTGTACCTGTTCGACGTTGCTGGCGTTCATAGTAATTTAGAAAGTGCACCTGCACCTGTACAATTTTAGTGATTTGCAAGGCCCGGCCTGAAGCCCTGTGAAAACTTGCTATGCTCAAATTGTATAGGATATGTGTGAGCGTGCGATGTATGAAGTAGACAGATGTAAGAATAATAAATTCGGTTTGCTTATGTCCATCTGTGCATAGTCAGCAATAAGCATACTCGAATGTGACCACTTCGGCTTCAGCTCTTGCAACGACACAACCTGAGCTTTCCTCATCTGAGCTGTTCAATAAGCTCATCACTGTTAGGGCTGCCAAAGTTCAGTTCAGTCCGGTTCGGGGCAGGTTTTTCCCGAACCCGAACCTGAACCTAGTGCTGGCAGGTCGAACTCGAACCGAACTCGAACCTCCGTTGTTTCGTTGCTGTTTAATGACGGCGTGGCCGCTGTTGCATCGGCGTCATAGTCGTTTTGCCATCGGTTGTGTTGATGGGGCGCTGCCGTCGCCGCCGTTGCGTCGTCGTCTTGAAGGCGTGACCACTGTTGCGTCGGCGTCGGCGTCGTCTTGCCGTCGTTGGTGTGGGGCGCTGCCGTCGATACCGTCGTGTAATCGTCGTCGTCCTGCCATCGTTGGCGTTGGTGTTGATGGGGCGCCGTTGCCTCGTCGTCGTCGTCCTGCCGTCGTCCTGCCGTCGTTGGAGCTGGCGACGTGATGCCTGCACGGCTGTCGTTGCTGATGGCGAGACGGGCCGCTGTTACGCCGTTTTGCTGTCGCTGAGGCCAGCGACCCACTATCGCTAGTGTTGGTGGGTCGCCGTCGTCGCTGCAGTGCGTCGTCGTCGTCCTACCACCGCTGGCGTCGGTGTTGATGGGGTGTGTTGACGAAGAGCCGGCGTCCGCGCGTGAACGGAATGGTGGGGGGCACCGGGGGTGTTTTCTGTGCGTGAATGAGAGCGCGAGAGGGTGAGGAGGCGCTGAAGGTACTCACTGCGCGTGAACGAAAGGGCAAGGGAGGCTGGGGGTGCCTGTGACCCCGTCGACCGTCGTCGTGGTGTTGGGCGCGCCGCGCTCGCGTCGCGTCGCGCATCGTCGTCGGCTCAGCCGTGGTGTTGGGGCCACCGCGGGTGCTACGCCCTCGTCGTCGTCATCGGCCGTGGTGTTGGGGGCGCCGTTACGCTGCCCGCACCCTTGTCGTCGTCGTCGTCGTCGGTCGTGGTGTTGGGGCCGCCGCGGGTGCCACGCTCCGTCGTTGTGGGAGATGTCATCGTTGGCGTTGGTTGGGCGCGTCGTCGTCGTCGTCGTTCATCGTCGTCATCATAGCGCGAGTCTGCTGACCGT